>VYZW01001446.1:378727-399418 GCA_013401315.1 Balaeniceps rex | reverse complement strand
CCCGCGGCCGGCGCCCCCCGGGGCGGACAGAGCCGCGCCCGGGGGTGCTGCGGGACGGGCCCCGCCGCCCCGCTCCCCCTGCCCCGGGCCCCGCCGAGGCCTCCGGCGCCGCAGCGAGAGCAAGCTGCGACATAGGCGGCCCTTGCGAAGGATGCACGGAACGTTTGCCACCGTGGGGAAATTCGTGCGTGATCCTCCGAAACACTGGCTGATGACGCTTTGAAAGTACTACTAAGTTTGCTTTTTGGGGAACGATTGATCGTCCTTTTTAGACCAAGTCCGTCAATACTTCAGCTCCTTGCGTTTTGCTAAATGGTGCTTATAACGGTGATAAACTTGACCGATGGTGTGTTTCTACTGAAAGCATGTGTTAGAAAAGATACTTTAACACATGATTACCTAGCTCTCCAGTAGCTCTTGAGTCGCCGAACTTTACAATTGTATTTTAACAGATGCTTTAATTAATGCCAAATTATTATATCCTTATGCAGTCCAAATTAGAAGTTAACCGTGAACCCTCTAAGCCGCTGGAAATTTCTAGTACATCACTGCTTGCACAAAGTTAAAATTTAGGAACTTTGAGGAAAACCCTGGCAACATTCAAGGCCAGGCTGGACGGGGCTCTGAGCAACCTGACCTAGTTGAAGGTGTCCCTGCTCATGGCAGGGGTTGGTCTAGTGGACCCTTAAAGGTCCCTTCCCACCCAAACTATTCTGTGATTCTAAAAGCATCTTACGAATAGCACTGGAAGAAGCCCCATAGCTTCTTACTCCCCTCCCTGTCTCTCATTCAATAGTTATTATCTACCAACACTACCATGTGAACCAGCATTGCTGATTTTTGTCCAGCACCTGAATTGTTCCCACTAAGGCCCAAATGCACTTGGCACTCCTTGGCTCTGATTCTTTTCAGTTTTCTGTTCCCAGAGATGAGTTGGTTGAACACGCGGCACATTAGTAATTGCGTTAATATGGCTGTTCACGGTCCAGCCACAAAACTCTTTCTATCTGTGCATGGCAAACAGCAGCCGAGTTTAAACACTTTGGGTGAGACACACAGGTTATTCAGCTGTCACTCAGGTTTATGGTAGTTCTGCCTGTGTTACACATTTGTGACTCCGTCTCTATGTTCCAAATTAGCAAAGAATCAGTATTGTTTCAGGAAACAAGCTCTTCAACAACATCACATAAACCCCACATTCTTTTGCAGAAATACTCCTGTTATCTGAAATGGGATGCCTCAGGAATCACCGGTGATCGTATTTGACATAGTTGCTAAACATCTTCCACCAAAAAAAATGTATATAAAGAATAGCTATGCCACATACAGAGCAAAGTCACGACAGCGTGACGCTCTGGACAGGTCTGGACAGACTAAGAACCCGTTGCGGCTTTCTTACGGATAAATGTTCAGGCCGTTGTGTCAGTCATCAATAAATCTGCCTAGGCAATTGCTAATACCTTCTTGCTGCTGTTTTGCATATTGCCTGCTGTCGATTTAAAAGATATGAAGACGACTGGCTTCAAGGTATGGAGTGAAATGAGAGGAAATTAATGTAATCCACATAACATAAATGATGCTGGATTGTGCTTTTAGTGTGTGAGGATGTCCACAGGGAAGCGGTCAATGCCTGGCAACTGACTTCACATGAACCTTCAAACAAGGTTGTCGTTTATGTCTGGAACTGAGTAGGAGTTTCCAGCCAAAATGTTGGGTTTTTTTTTTTCCTGAGATTTTGCACTCTCCACAGAACCGGTATTCTTCTTGGAGAAATGTTAATTTTGCCAAATGTTTCAGTTTTCTAGGAGGAAAGCCAAAGCATCTGAAGCCAGCATGAATCTGCTTACACCTGCCTCTGCGCCGTGGTGCCAAACAGAAGCTGTAGTATGTGTACCCAAGTATTTCTCTTTTCTCGTTGGCCGCATTCTGGGACAAACCAAATCTGTTTTAGACTGTTTTAGTAAAAACGTGTGAAGATCCCTCTTCTTGCAGAATCAAGAAAACCAATTAAGTGCTTCACACTTCTTGCTACATGCTTGTTTCTACACACATATCAACACTAATTCTCTGAGAATGATATAGTGAAAATAACATTTTCAGTTATTCAGACGGCTTGCCCCTTATTTCCATGGGTGGAGCATACTATGCTATTGTGATGATAGTGCCATGTTTTGGTACGTAAATTTGTCCTGTTGTGATGGCTGTAAGAAGAAACTGAAACTACAGCTAGTCAAACGTCACTGAAAAAACACCACCGATCTGAGTATCAGGTAAAACGGGCATTTATGGCATTTAAATAGGTGCACTATGCCTGACCTGGATTATGTGCCTCACCATCGCCTGCTTATCACAGTCGGCTGACAGTCTTCATACAATGCCTTCTGAGGTTATCCTCAGAACAAGTGGATTCTTTGCTAAATCACAATGTTCTTCCAGAGGAAATAAGTAAGAAAAGGCTTTTGGAGTATCTATGAGGGTCCCTTCTTGGCAGCATTTACCTAAAGCCAGGAAGAGGGATTAAGCATATACAGAGGGATTAATTTACTGGAATGGCAAAATAACCCATATTAAGGCTACATGGAAAATTGAAAACGCTTAATCCACAGCATGACAGTATTTTTCAATATTGACTGAATCTCAGAATACTTGGGAAAAGGTAACGGTAGGAGTCGGGTATTACGGATTTGAGTGGACACTGGGTGTGTTATTATTTAAGTCTGCTTAGGGTCACTATCAATTTTTCTTAAGATTAGAAAATGAAAGATGTCATGAGAAGAGAAACGTGTTCTTGTATATGAGCTCAAAATGACTTTTTTTTTTCAGACATGGATATGTTACTGCAGTGGCTGGCCGTTAAGTGATTCTCTGTATTATTTCTTGGACTGATCTGATGACTAAGCATGCTGTGTTTTCTTTGCAAATAGCAAACGTATAATTTGAGCAGTAATTGTAAGATAAAGCCTCAAAAATATCTTTTAAAGGTTCTAAAATTTTTCAGACAAATTCAAAGTCAAACAAACGAGGAAGCGACCTAAATCCATAAAGAGGCTGCGGATGCTTAGTAGTGAAGAACGTTATGATGATCTGTACTTAAACAATGAACATATTCTGAAATTGTGAGATGTAACACCAACTACGGGAAGTTCAGGAGGTTGGTAGTAACATGGTTTTATGTGTATGCCAGCTAGAACGTTACGTGAGATATCTACTGGATGACATTCATTATCACCTCAGTGGTCGTCTTTGTGAAACACGGAGGTGGTCTTGGTTTGATTCAGCAGGGGAGATTATGTCAAGAAACACTCACTTGATTGTACTACCTGGCACTTTTGGTCTCAGAAAAAATAACAAAGCCTCGATTGAGCACTGGCACTAAATTATGTGCTGACATTTTTAGGTGCTGCCCTGAGAACGGGACAAAACTGTCCCTGGGCTACTGAATTCTGTTCCCCTGAGCGATGAAGGGAGGATTGCAGGGCTATCATTAGGCATATTTTCTAAATCTTAATTACAGCCTGAAGGGGAAAGGATGAATTGCTTTCATGAGTAATTTTTTTTCTGCTAGATAACTGAGGTCAAGGCTTCTGGAGTGACACATTCCAGTGTTGTTTTCTGGTGCGGGTAAACATGAGGTAAAGACATTTTTAAATGATTTTTACTAGTCTCCATAATTTGTGGTAGAAAAGGGACTGAAGTTTATTCTGAGTACATTTTCCAAAAACACATACTTGAAAATTTGTATTAAAATAAAAAAATATTTTAAATGTACAATGTACCTTGTCCAAGTTTTAAGAAAAGGGTATTCACCTAGGGATACACTACGTGTATTGTAATTAAAACCCAGCTCTTACTATGCTTCTGAGAAACAGAGTATTAAATTACAAAAAATACAAATTTCTCCCTCCAGAAGGTTGCTGAAGAACATGTGGAATATTTTACATTATAATGTGGTTGTGATTTAATGGGGCTGCCTTACAGAAAATACAATGGTTATACAAACCCATGCTGATCTCTCTGTTTTGCTGGCAAATTCTGGCACATGTCTGATATCAAAAGACATTGCTTTAGGTGGAATTCATTATTGGGGAGAATCAAGGGAGCTTTTTGTTAAGTGAAACTGTATTTTGGCAAGAAAGTGTGGTTGAGTGTAAACTCAGTAGCGCTGAGAAGGGGAAAGCTGAATGAAGAAAGTACTTTCGAACTGCATGTTCACAGCAAGTTACACATACCAAAAATGGAAGACAATTTCAGCTTGTTTTTCAGCAGTTCGGTTCCTAACGTACATCTATAAGATATAACCTGCTTTGTACAAGCAAGGAGGAAAGGCAGCATTGCTCATATATGTAATATCTACATATATGGGATGGCCGGCGGCAAGGTGGCGGGAGGCACACCTGGAACCAGGGGGTCTCGGGGAAGAGGGACGCGTTTGCTGGGTGACTTCTGCAAAAGTACATAGACATCTGTGCTAGCGCCAGGAAACAAACCAGCTCTCCTGGACCTGAGTTCAGTGTATGAGTGTGAAATTCAGTCCCAAACTTCAATACTTCAATATTCAGGCAAACCCACTATTCAAATCATGTAGAAGTCTGGCACGGAGCACTGCTTAGTTTATTGGACATTTCAGCAGTACTTACAGCTCTGTATCCTTGAAGAAAGCCAGGCCCACGAAGTCAAATATGCACAGACTTTTCAAGTGCACACACTAATCCACCCTGTGTTAGAGTTCATAATTTGGTGCTCTTATTTTGCTTTTCAACATTTTTGTCTACTTTTTCAATGAGCATTTTCTTTTCCTTCTTCCTCAGCATGAACAAGTCAGTGCAAAATGACTCAAACTTTAAGGGAATGAAGTCACAGAAAGCAAATGATGTATGGAAGGAATGATTCCTCTTTTTTTTTTCCCCTTGGAAAATGGGAATAGTCTTACTTTTCAAGCAGCAAGTCCGCATCTCTGGTGGCCAGCCCTGTTGGTAAGGCAGAACACCCGTACTCTGGTGTGGCAGCAGCAGACTCGGGTGCAGGGGAGCTGTGTGAGTTTTGTGCGCATCAGGAGCTGTTGCATAAGGCTTCTGTATCTTTAGGCGTATTGTCGGCTTCCTTCAAGCAGATGGTGATGGGGCTGAATCACAAAGCTGGGATCTTGAAGGAAATAGTGGGTGATCCCTTTATTTACAGGAGTCAAAAGAAATTACATTAAGAGGGCAGGACACAATTTTAAAGAACACCATAGTGATGCGTTTTATGCATAAGTGTCAGCAAAAGATTTTTTTTTAATGCAATTCTAATCTGAACTATGTACCTGTTTTTCCTTTGATGATGTTTGCTTTTTAGTTTGTTCTTCCATTGCAGGTACTGGCCATTCCCTCCCACACGCACAGGGTTTCCTTGTGAGCCTGCTCTGGCTGTTTTGCAGACCAGCACTACAGGCGTCTTGGTTCCTGCCACACAACGTTCCCAATCTGCCTCGTTTTATTCCTCCTTATGCTACCCCTTCTCTCCATATTCTGCTAGTTCTCCTTAAAGGCCCTTTGCAAAATGTTTTCATGTTGTTCTTTTTCTTCACGGCTTCTTGCTGGTCAAATTCTTTTACTGTCTTCTGTGCCGATTCACTGTATGGTACCAGCTCGTGTGTCTGATTGTGTCAGAATGGGATTGTCTTATTGTTTTCCTAAATAGGGAATTAATAACAAACAAAACAAAATATTAAAATTTGTGATAAAGCAGTGTGTCAGCATCTCTTATCTTGGTAGGAATATGTTATTTTAAATTTGTGTTGGAAAAAGAAAGGTAACAGAAATGTATGAGATCCACATACATACACGGCCCCGGCCCCGTCCTCATCCTTGTCCTTGGCTGCTGGTAGCTGGCCCAGCCCGGCTGCACTGCCCGTCCATGGAGCGTGGGGCTGTCCCATCCCGTCCTGTCTCGAGTGGTGGCCCCATGGCCGCGGAGCTCTGCGCTCCGGCTTTCTTTTGTCCTTCTTGTGTGCCCTTCTGACCGGTGAGCATCTCAGATGTGCGGTCAGGAGGCAGTTCATCTTTTTTGGTTGGGATGGGCTCTTCACTGATGTCTGCACTGGGTCTGAGCGGCCAGGGACTCCCACTGGCTGCCGCTTTTGAACTCGATCCAGCTCAGATGACATGGGGCCCGGTAAATCATCCACAGTACTGGCAGCCACATCAAAAGCTCCTGCTTGGTGCACTTAATACAGGCACGCAGATAATAAACTATTTTGTTGAGAAAGAGCTATCGTTTCTTGCCTTGTGAAAAGCTGTGACATCTTTCTCTTTCACCTGGGTAGTTGTTAGAGGTGGGCATGAGGAGAGGGATCATCTGTCAAGTTTAGAGGAAAAGCTTGTCTAAAACTCTGTGTGCCTGGGGAAAATCTGCTCTCCTCATTACTGGAGCGTATCCTCAAGCAGGGTAATTATGTGTTTGATCTACAATGACACGTACGATCAGTAGTTCCTGTGCTTTCAGTGAGATCTTCAACCTCCTTTCAGACCACCTCGCCAGCAGAGATGTTAACCTGCAAACCTACTCAAGCAGCAGGTGAGCTGGAACACGTGTACGTCTGTTAAAGTAGTATTGCAGGTGTAGGCTGGACGTTTTCAATGCTCATCTCAAACACTGGCTAGAGTGTTTTTTAAGTCATACAGCCCACTGGCTGTTCTTTTATTTTGAAAAATTAAACTAAGCTTGAATCTGTAACAATCACAACATGCCTCTATGCCAATTTTTGTGCTAATTCTCTCTCTCTAATAGGTTGAATACCATGCACTCTTGCTAGTTGGATATTGTCCTCCTTTTATCTAAGCTTATAGTCATTCTTCCCTTCCCCTCTTATCTGATACTGATGGAGTCGTGTAAATCTGTGAAATTTTTTTCTTTGTGCTGTGAATTGCAGAGACAATGCTTGGTTGAAACTGGTAAGGCTTCTGAAGCTGAATACTTGTGGTTTGGATTCTGGAGGGTAGGAAGGTTTGGTGCATATGTTATACAGCAGTTTTCGTTCCTCGGGCTGGTGTCGGTGCTCATTTTTTAGACTGATGGACAGTGGAGGACCGGAGCTCTACAGGGGGGAGTAACTCACTGCTGCCCTCCGTTTCCTCCGTATCTGTTCCGCAGAAAGGCTCTCGTGGCAGCCGGTGACACTAACTGCTTTCCAGCAATGCTGAACTGGGACTGCCTTAACAAAAAATAAAACATGAATACCACATGAATAAAAAATAAAACATGAGAAGAACCAAACAGTTGAATTAACATAGCTTTATAAAATGTCAGCAAAACTAGCTACACGAACAGAAGTAGTCAAATATTGCAGCACTGATTCTCTTGCGTTTTGTAAGTGTCTAGGCCTTGTAAATATCCCGGGGTTCCCTCCCACCCCCCAGCTTTAAAAACTGACCTTGAAATTGGAGAATTTACATTTAGAGTGCTTTCTTCTGTAGATGGTTTCTGCCAAATGGTCAGGATCTGAGTGAATCTGTTTAATCGCAAATCCCAGTCTTACTACTCTACTTGTAACATAACCAGAAGGGTCAGAAGTTCTTACAACCAGCTTTGATTGATCTAAGTGACTTGTGATTTCTCCCATAATATTCTTCGATATGAGGCAAAGAAATATATTAGAAGACTCCTGCATGTGCAGTTAAAAAACAAAAAAAAGTTATGCTAAGAGTATGCAGAAACTTTTCTGTTTATGCACCTCCACAAAATTGCTGTCAGCTGCCTTTAAATAAGGGATTTCACTCCCCTTGTTTTGATATGAGCAGTTCATCCATAACAACCAACAAACCAACCCTAATTGTATCTTCTCACACCCTACCAGTTACTTTGCCGTGAATCAATAGCTTTGATTAATGTGCGAGATGCAAGGAGGTTTGTATAGTTTGCAGAAAGCATGGCTGAGGTTTGAATTTTAACTTGGAAAGCTTCACCTGTTTTCCCCTGAATGTACCAACTCACCAGCAGCTTTGTTTTGGTTTTATTTGTTTCTTGCTGAACGTGACCTATGTGGTATAAAATACATCTATTTGCAAATAGTTTGCAAACTGAGGAATCTTGTGAGGGGAAAGGATTAGTCTCCATTCTTCTGGAGCCCCTACAGGGTTTTTTTGGAGTGCGTGACTTCTTTGTTGTTAAAGCTCTGTTCTCTCCTAGCGCACACATCCTGAGCCTCTTGGCTCACGGAGCCAACGCACTTGGGAGAATTTCACGTGTCTTGACGGGAACTGAGCGTAGTGGGCATGACGTGAATTCGAACCTGTGAGTTGTCTGAGATAAGCCTTTCCCTCAAATTCTTTGCCTGATTAGATTCCTACTCTCAACTTCTGCCAAAATCAGCTGGGGCATTTCCATTGTCTTCCGTGTACTTTGGGGTACACTTGTACACTTTGGGTTGGCTCTGGAAGTCCCAAACTTAGACTACCAACTACAACAGCTTAGAAATAACTACCTATAAATGTGGTGGTTGTGAATTGAGAGTCCTTCACCACCAGGAGGCATGCAGCACCTGCTGGGCAGTAGATAACAGCTCCTGGAGATAGCCAGTAGTTAAAATCAGTTTTAAAAAAAGCATGATTCTTTATTTCTTTTGTTTATCATAATGCTCTGGGTAAAGCTGTACTTCGTCACACTGTAAGATTAACTAATAAAATGATGTGATCGCAGTTCCTCTGATGCAAAAATGGCATGAATATATGTATGACTAAATAGATTATCTTTAACGATGTAATGTATCAGTGGGAGTTGGAATAGCATAATTGTTTAATAGCTGATACCATCTTTAACCGTTTGACAATTGCTAATTGTAATTAGCCAGTGTCTTAGGTAAAAATAAGTGAGTCCCAAGGGCAGTATGTTGTTGCGTACAAGGCTATAAGCCTACGGAACCTGTAGGTACAGCGCAGTGGTTAAAGGAAGGTGTTCTGGCCGTTCAACAACAAGGATCTTAAAACTTACGAACCAGCCGACCGAAAACAAACAAAAAGCTGATGCAGGCCATGGGTAATTTTTGCATGTGATGAAGTAAGAATTTGTCATCTGGTGAAGATGGCCCTGCACACCGGCCTTTAATTCGTCTTTTAAATAGTTGAAAAAACAAACAAAAAACCCCCACCAAAACAAACCAACCAACCAACCCCCCTACCCTCTGCCCAGACAAGCAAACAGATACGTCTGGGTAAAAGAAACAAGGCATGGGTGTTTATTTCCAGGTTACAGATGCGAGCATGTTTCTGAATTATATTATGTTTTATTTCCCAGTTACAGTTAAATTAAAATTTTAAAAGTGGAATGCTTTCCAGTCAGGTATGCTAGCTTTTCAGGTCTGCACTGCAGCCTTCCTTCTGCACAGCTGATAGGTTTTGCTCTCAATTTGTCAGCATTTTTAATTAGCTGGAGAACTTAATTATTCTCAGCCGTTAGAAGTGTGAGTCACACTGTGTCTGATGTTTTGCATGCAAACCTACAGGGACTGTTTAGAGGTAAGCATAGGTTCAGACCTTTTGTTTGGCAAGGGCTGCTGTTGTTCTGTGCTCTGTGCAATCAATAGTTTTGAGGCTTATGATTGGAGACCAGCAGTAGCCGGGCATAAGAAGTAGGAGCTCTTATACGTGTCTTTCTAAGTCAAGGTCAATACTAGAAAATCAGAGGTTTTCTGTGTTGAAATATAGGGAGGAGGGAAGAGATTACCCGTTCTACAGGTAAGAAAGCCTGAGCACTATACTAGAATATACTTGTTGACAGCATAGGAGGTAAGAATGATTTTAGCTTTATTATTTTTTATTTTATTTATTCTTTTACTTGCTGAATTTGCCATGGTGTGTTGCATAAAGTATACTTTCCTGTGCAAGTTTAACTTACATTGGAAGGCTTTTCTGCTATAGCTATACCAGCAAACAGTTAGTAAATGTGTGAACTCTGGGGCTGAGTATGCTAAATGAAGTCATATTGGTGTTGGTCTTGTGGAATGCTTGCTTGGTGTGACTTTTTAAAACCTTCAACTTTAAGTGGTTGAACAACTTCTATCTCAAATGGCATCTGAAAAGTAATTTGGGAGGAGAAAACAGTGTGGTAGTGTAATACGGATTAAAAAAGTGAAAAGTGGAGAGTTTAAACTTGTCATTTTCTCCTTTTTCTCCAGTTGTATGCTCAGCAGAGTGCGTCTCAATCATTTTCAACTATAAAATCCCTAATTAAAAATACTTAAAAACCTCTTTAATTCTTGTGATGAGGTTATAGCTAGATAATGATCTCTGAAGGTCTCTTCCGCTACTTTTGTCTTAATAATATTGTCCTGTGGCTTCTTTAATGGTGCGCAGTGACCGTTGTGTAGCTTTTGGCTTTCTGAGGCTCTTGTAATAGCCGTCTCCTATAACAAAATTAAGTGAGAAAAGACTGACCTGGTTTGAACTCTGGTTTGAATGTGTTGTAGTTCAACATTTGAACAATGCTAAAGCTACACTGTTATTTATTAGATTTAACATGTTTATTTTGTGTTCTGGTTTAAAATGGATCACCACAGGGAAAATCAAGGTCTCTTCCAAATATGACTTTACAAACATCTCAAGACGAGGTTTCTGAAGTCGGTGTTGTTTACTTATGTTCTAGTACTGAATAATACTGTGCAGTTTCTTCTTCTGTCCTACAAAATAGTTGTCCAGATTGTGTTTAACCTAGTACTTGTACAGAAAAGTATACAAACTATTATACAGACCAAACATAACTCTGTAATTGAAAAAAAGGATGTTTTCATTTTTAACTGTAACAGTAGAAATGTCTAAAGTCTGATAAAGTGTGTAAATAAGTTCAGTGTAACACTGGGCCACAATGCAAGTATTTTGTATCCCGAGGAGAGGTGACCCTGATAGCGTGTGAGGTGGGGTGTACAGGAGCGTACGCTACTGAACTCGCATTAACACTGATGAGGTCATCCGCGTAATTCCCCATAAATTCAGTAAAGGTGATGGTTAAAAGCCTGTGCTTCTTGTATCGCGCTATTGACTTGCTAATTAAAAGGAAAGGTTGGACTTTTGAGTTAATTATATGACTAACGGTCTTTCTAGAACACTTTGAGCTTTATTTCAGTGGGCTAGCTCCGAGCTGTGGATGCATTGGCAAGCGCACAGATCTAGGTTCCTTGGGCCCAGAAGTTCATAAGGACTTGTTTTTATCCCTAGAGTGAATTCCATTCCAATTCCACGAATCCGGAGTCCAATCTGACACATCCAAAGAAGTTTATAGACTTATATTTGTAGTAGCATTTATTTACCTGGGGAATACTTTTTTGGTGGCTGCCATTGCTTTGTCTGAACCAGGTGTGAAATGGGGTTTTGCCCATTGGTGGGCTGTTAGCTTTAGCTTTTCCCAGATGAGCTGGCTCCATCGGCGCTGGCTTCCGTGGATGTTTATCAGGTGAGGGGGACGGAGGAGGAAACGCCATCATTACACCGGCTCTTCTGGAACAGCTTGCTGATCCTGAGCTCAACGAATGAGATCGGGCACACTTCAGCAGTGCTAGATGGAACAAAACATTTTTGTATTGGCATATATGTCAGGCAAGAGTGGACTGGTGGAGGACAGAGCATTTCCTTGCTGGTTTCCTAAGTGACTGCTATTATGTTTCATTTGTTTTGGAAATGTGCTGTATATTTCAGACTTAACTGTATGTTTCTGTTGGTTTGCGCGAGAACCGTAAGTCAGTTCGAATGACCTTTCCATTACTGAATGTAACGTACTCTCCAAGGATGAATGTTGCAAACTATTCCAAAACACAGTTTTCTTCCATAAAAACCTCTTATAGAATATCAGACTGCTGTGCTAGAAGTCAAGAAATTTGATGCTTTCATGCAGATCAAAATACAATAAACCTAAATTTATTTCTCCTGTGCCTTACTCCCACTTTTCTCCCTGTTGCTGTCGGCATAACCCTTAATGCAAATTCCCACCCTGCTGGGGAGCAGCCGGGAAGGTGCAGCGTGCCGGGACAGGGTCTGGCACTGCACGGTGCTGGGAGCGCTGTGGCAGCTCCTCAGTGCCGGCACCGCGGGGCAGAGGCGGGCGCGGGAGGGCAGGGGCAAGCACGGCTCACCCAGCTGCCGGGGAGCGTGGCTGCAGGCGAGGCTCCCTGGGCTGGGCGGCACGTCGGTGGGCAGGGGGTGCCGCAGGGTCCGCTGGGGTGCCCGGGGCAGGCAGGGATCCCTGCTGAGGAGTCGGGCTCTGAGCTTCAGGATCCTTGCGTTTGGCCCAGCATAGTCTGGTTTTATTTATTAGTTTTCTATTAGGGATGTGGAATAGAGAGAGAGTGCATTTGGAAGCAACTTGACAGCTGCTAAAACAAATGTTCTTTTCTGTTTATTCCTTGGCTTGCATTCTGAAATTAAATGGTGATGCATTAAGACTGTAAAACTTTGTTACTAAGTCTTTAATTGAATACAGTTCAAAAACAAAAGCATGACTTACTTTTTGACTTACTTTTTTTGTTGCACTAGGAAAAAAGAATGATTTTAAAGAGGCTGGCTATATTTAACACTGTATATGAATCTGAACAGTCTTAAAATAAATGTGACTTTACTTTTTTACTGGGGGGGGGGGGGGGAATAAGTCTGTCAGTCAGTCAGTAGCTAAATTGTATTTACTAACCTGACACAGACAAATTCCAGATGATCAATATGGCATTTTTTAAAAGGCATGTCCTCATTCACCATGCAGCCTATAAGCCATAAACTTGCTGGGTAGATATTCAATATTTTGTTTTTGCATGTATTTCACAACAGCAAGCACTGCCAAGGAACCCTTCCCCCAGGAGCCTGGATCACCAGGGGAGCGAGGGCGGGCAGGGCGTGGGTGCGAAGGCAGGGCGCCTGGTTGGGGCGGATGGGCAGTGGGGAAGGGTCTGGAATGGGAACTGACAGGAGAGAGTGAGGGGGTTCCTCCACCCTGCGTGCATGTTTCAGTGGTGCGTAGATGCTTTTTTTGACACGGGAGGAAGGGATTGAGTTTTGTGTTTAAAAAGCTGTGAAGATGATGGGGGTGGAGGAAGAGCTAGGCAAAACTGTGCCTTCAAGAGCAGGAGATGGAAGCAGAACAATTAGCAAACAAAAAGTGCAGTAGCAGCAGAATTCCATACTTGCTCAGTTGCTGTTTTAACTTTCCCAGAAATGTTGAAATGGATGTTCCGGAGCTTGGCTCCCTCTTGTCTGTGCTCAGGGCTGTTCGGTCCCGAGGTCTGGCGTGTTCAAAGGCCTCTCCTGCAGGGAAGCAGCACTCGCAGCCAAACCACTGCTTCCTCCGCTGCGGCGCGGGCCGCGGCCGGCCGGAGGGGGTCTGTGGGCTCTGCGGCTCGCCTTGCCGCCGAGGGGCCAGCCAGAAACAGGCGAGGGCAGGACCGGGGCGTGTTCTCTGGGTTCCAGTACTGCCACAGGCAAGCTTGGCACGTTGTGCTTTTGTGATACAGGTTAGCTACTGAATATGTGTCTGCATGACAAATTGCAGGTGCTTGTAAAGGCGCTTAAATGGCATTTTCAAGAATCCAAATTTAAAAATCTATTCACTTTCTAGAGGTTTTGTTCCTCTTTGCCATGTGTAATGGTGCGTATTTCTCAGCCCTGAGAAACAAAGGCTGTAACGTGAATGGAGGGGTAAGTCGTACATGCAAGGGTCTGCTTCATAGAACCATAGAATTGTTTCGGTTGGAAAAGACCTTTAAGGTTGAGTCCAACCATTAACCTGGCACTGCCAAGTCCACCACTAAACCATGTCCCTAAGAGCCATGTCTACAGGTCTCTTAAATACCCCCAGGGATGGGGACTCCACCACTGCCCTGGGCAGCCTGTTCCAATGCTTGACAACCCTTTCCATGAAGAAATTTTTCCTAATAGCAAATCTAAACCTCCCCTGTCACAACTTGAGGCCATTGCCTCTTGTCCTATCACTTGTTACTTGGGAGAAGAGACGGACCCCCACCTCGCTGCACCCTCCTCTCAGGCAGTTGTAGAGGGCGATGAGGTCTCCCCTCAGCCTCCTCTTCTCCAGGCTGAACAACCCCAGGTCCCTCAGCCGCTCCTCACAGCACTTGTGCTCCAGACCCTTCCCCAGCTTCGTTGCCCTTCTCTGGCCACGCTCCAGCACCTCCATGTCCTTCTTGTAGTGAGGGCCCCAAAACTGAACACAGCACTCGAGGTGCGGCCTCACCAGGGCCAAGTACAGGGGGACGATCCCTTCCCTAGTCCTGCTGGCCACACTGTTTCTGATACAAGCCAGGATGCTGTTGGCCTTCTTGGCCACCTGGGCACGCTGCTGGCTCATGTTCAGTTGGCTGTTGACCAACACCCCCAGGTCCTTTTCTGCCGGGCAGCTTTCCAGCCGCTCTTCCCCAAGCCTGTAGTGTTGCATGGGGTTGTTGTGACCCAAGTGCAGGACCCAGCACTGAGCCTTGTTGAACCTCATAAATTGAACCTCAGTCCATCAATCCAGCCTGTCCAGATCCCTCTGTAGAGCCTTCTTACCCTTGAGTAGATCAACACTCCTGCCCAACCTTGGTGTTGTCTGTAAACTTGCTGAGGGTGCACTCGATCCCCTCGTCCAGATCATTGATGAAAATGTTAAACAGAACTGGTCCCAACACTGAGTCCTGGGGAACACCACTGGTGACCGGCCTCCAACTGGATTTAACTCCATTCACCACAACTCTTTGGGCCCGGCCATCCAGCCAGTTTTTTACCCAGCGAAGCATACGCCTGTCCAAGCCATGAGCGCCCAGTTTCTCCAGGAGAATGCTGTTGGAGATGGTGTCAAAGGCTTTACTAAAGTCTAGGTAGACAACATCCACAGCCTTTCCCTCATCTACTAAGGGGGTCACCTTGTCATAGAAGGAGGTCATGTTAGTCAAGCAGGATCTGCCCTTCATAAACCCATGCTGACTGGGCCTGATCAGCTGGTTGTCCTGTACGTGCCATGTGATGGCACTCAAGATGTTCTGCTCAATAACCTTCCCTGGCACCAAGGTCAGACTGACGGGCCTGTAGTTCCCCGGATCCTCCTTCCGGCCCTTCTTGTAGATGGGCCTCACATTTGCCAACCTCCAGTTGACTGGGACCTCCCTGGTGAGCCAGGACTGCTGATAAGGGATCGAAAGCATGCACATGGCAAGAAGTTTCCCAGCGTGTGATAGTTCAGTGTGGTTCTTCAGATGCACGTGGTGTGTGGAGGAAGACACCCACACGTCTGGGCTTTGCAAAGAGTCTGGCCAAAACAGCACAACTGCTGTCCCAACGTCTGCAGGCAACAGGAGGAGTTAGTAGATGCCTGGTAACCCTTTGCTTTGCACTGCTTTAGCTATAGGCACAAGAGAGGCTTTAAGCTCTGTGTAGGAAAAGAAATATAAGTTGCACTTCATCCTATTCCAGTGGCAGTCAACAGTCAACTCGGTGTGAGTAGAAATGCACTTATTGTTTTACTTCCAAATGCATAGCACTTTGCTTTACTATTGTCCTTTTTCCCCTCCCTAGTAAACATTTCATAAAGGGTGAACGTAGTTTTTAATTACTGGTTTCTTATGGTTTTTAGCATTCTGTGGCTAAACCCATTTTTTAAAAGACAAAAAAAGAAATTAGATGATGAAGGTTATAGACTGCATCTAGAATATGGAATCTTACAATTTTGTATATTATTTTAGCACCTTATCTTAAATCTGATTAGTAGCTTGCATTTCTGAAACAAGCTATACTATGCTTTGCTGTATGTCCCACTCTGGGTATTCAATGCTGATGCCAGCCACTGAGAGGTTTTATGTTGCTTGAGTAGGAAAGGTTACTTACTGGTGTTGTCACGAGGAGGCCTTTGTATGAGGAGGCCGTGTGGGCTTCTCATTTCTGTAAGAACTTCCCCGCGTATCTTAGACCTTCTGGCCACTCCTGAAGGTGAAGCAGTGCCCATTTAGTGACCGCTCGGTGGCGGCTGCTGGGTCCTGGGGCAGTGTCCCTGGCACTGCCGCTGGCAGGAGCTGGCTGCTGCAGCCCAGGCCCCACCGCGGGCATGGGGCCCCTGTGTTCACCACCAAACGCTTGGCAGCAGTCGCTGCCGGCCTGCTGGTGAGCAGACCTGCGCTGCCCTTTGCTTTCGCTGGAGGCTTGCCTCGCCTCCCAGCGGGTGTTCTGCCGCTACGAGAGGCTCTTGGAAGAGCCAGTTTGGCTCAAAAACCTGCGTCCGCACAGTTTTGTGTGAGAGAAACTCACAAGCTTTTCAGTCGGCGTGGTTGACTGTTGCACGACAAGTTGGTAGTTTACTGCTGGTCTCCTTTGGATCTGGCAGCAGAGCTCCTTGGCTCCTGCCTCTTTGCTTCCGCGCCCCCGGCAGCGGAGGAAGGACCATGCCATCGGCTGCTCTCGCTCTCCGGGGTCTGTGCGTCCCGACACCAGCATGCAGCCTCGGCCAAGGGCTGCAGCCCACGTGCGCTATGGGGAATCTAACCTCTTGGGTTTGGTTTTGTGCTGGAACAGCGAGCGGCGTGTGCTGCTGTCTTGGGCAGTGTCCCGGCAGGCGGTGCTCCCATGGCCTCGGCCAGGGGCGTGGAACCATGGCTTCACCGGGGATGGTGGGTAGATGGCTGCATAGGACATCTCCAGGCAGCGGCATATGACTGATGTGGAGTCAAGTCCCCAGCACAGGAGAAGCGGACGCTGGTGGTGTGGCCGGTCCTCGCATTCGGACACAGGCAGTTGTGTCTCTCGTAGCGGCGTTTGTCTGTTTCCCAAGCAAAGAAAGGGTATCAGAAATGGCTGTTTCGGCTGGCCATAAGGGGGTGTCTGTAGGTAAAGTATGTCGTCGCTATACAAATAACCTTTTATTTGGGTCAGGACATTGGCGATAGCTCTGTCTTTGAATGACTGAAACAAGTAACTGTAAATAGACCCATAGGGATTTTAATGCCTGTCTTGGGTAAAACTACAGCGGATTGTGAACACTGGCTGAAAGTTCTCTATTAAAAGCTAGTAACTCCCTATTAAACGCTAGTAAATATGTTCTCTTTCCACAACAGTAAGCTTAATACTGTAATTTTTATATGAAGAAAATTGTTGAATCAAGCTGAAAGGAATGTGCCCTTCATTCTTTCAGCAGTTCTTAAGCCACATGCTCAACAGCTCTGTTCTGAAACCCAAGCAGTGTTTTTCTTATTTCTGCAACAACATTCGCCTCTCATTTTCATGCTTTCCAGCATTTTTCTTGGTATGAAGAGAAAATGCCTTTTTTCTCAATGCTGTCCTAGTGCTGATGGTACTTGGACAATGTACGTGAACAAACTATTTCCAAAGTAAGCTTAGCTCTCTGTAACATGATATAACACGGGCTTGTGTTGTAGTTATAAGCTGGAAACCTGTGGCCATAAACTGGTCTTCATCAAAAGGCCCAGATGATGCTTTTTTGTCGTGCTGAGCTATTCCTCTGTCAGCCCAAAGCCAATGTTAGTTTCTGAAGTGAAACAGTCATCTCTGGCTGAAGTTTAAGCATTTTCCAGCATGTTTATAAAGTCTTGTTTATGTTCAAAGCACTTGAAAAAACAAATCTGTAAATACCAGATTTACTTCAAGTAAATATTACATTTAATCACAGAAGATTTTAATCTTAATTTGTGAACATTTTGCACATTTCTTTTCCTTTGTTTCATAGCAGAGAATAAAGGCACTATTACGCATTGGAAACGGCGAGTATGTAGTTTTAAAGCAGCTTCACTTTACTATTCCTCTTTCCTCTGTGCTTTGACTTGCATTTGCACGCAGGGTGGTATACGGCCGTGTACTTGTAGCAGCCCCTAAGTAATACCTGCCTTTTGTCTGCTTCAGGCAGAGGCCATGTCCCTTAGGGCAGCTGTGGAAGGTGAGTTACCCGCTCAGTGTTGAAAGCAGAGGACAGATGGAATAACACAAGACTGTACCTGGCCAAAATCATCACTTTTCCAGCATTTGAACTAAAGCAGCCTTTCCTTTTCTTGCAAATACTTTCAGAATGCTTTTTTTCACTGAAAGGAAAGAATGAAAAAGAGGACAACATGGCTTTTTTCTTTTTTAAAAGACTCAGTTCATTTCTGAATCCTTAAAAAAAAAAAAAAAAAAAGGCAAAAACCAACAACAACAAAAAAACCCCCAAAACCCCATCCTGGAAAAACATTTTCTGACACTGAGATTAGCTAAGACCAGAGAGTCACTGTCTGGAAGTACTTAGATGTAAATTCACATGCTCTTGGCTTCTAGCTTGTTTTATCTACTGTGTGTTTAGCGGATAACCTTTGGCTTTGTTCTGTTTTTGTTTATATGTGCAGTCCAAAGTGACTTCACTAGGAGGATATTAGACAGTTGGGAGAGCAAAATCACGCTTGTTGGGCAAAACCAAAGGCTTCTGTGCCCCGTTCATCCTGTGATGGCATTAAGCATAGTTAAAAATAACATTTTATCCTCATTTGGTTCCTGTGTCAATCCCAGAGTAGTATCAAGCATCTGTGTTTCTTTCACTGGGGGCTGCAGTGTTGGGGTTGTGCTTTGGGTCCCAGGGCAGGAGGAGCACGCCGTGGGCTGCCTGCAGCGTGCCACCGCTCAGACGGCGAGGGTGTTGGGGACAAGGTGGTGAAGCTGCTGTGGACCCCAGCCCTTGTGAGACTTCATCCCGCAGTCTCAAGCTGCCCTGAGAGAGCTGCTGCAATCACGGGTGGGCTTTGACCTTGGAGTGCCAGCCCCGAGGTGGCAGCGGGTCCCTTCTGCTGAAGCATTCAGCTGCTTTCTCGTGGCCGTGCTCGCTCCTGGTGGCTGGACATTTGGGCATCCAACCAGTGCCTCACCAGGAAAATCACTGGGCTTCTGGTGCTGCTTTTAAGCAATGGAAAAATGCCTCTCAGGGAAAGTAAATGGAGCAAAGCCTAGAGCTGCTCCGAGAGAGGAACCTTGTTCTGCAGTCCCAGTCTATGAGGACAATCTTTCTAACTTTTTAATTTTTTTGTGAGGTGGGAAGGTCTGAGCCCAGAAGGGCAGCAGCAGTTTTTCTCTTTAAAGAGAATGTTCAGAAAACTTGAAAAGCAAGTGAAATGTATGGAGATGTTGGCTGGGAGAGGAGGTTAAATGGTTGCGGAACAGGAAGGGGAAAGCCTGCGGTCTCCACAATTGCACGTATGTGTGCATAAACACTTTCTGCCTTTCACAACTTCGGGCTCTGCTTACTTTGATATTCTTGAAGCTCACAGGATTATCTCACCTGGTGGTAATAAAAACTAATTGACTTTTAAAGGGTCTCATTGCTGCATTGAGGAGTGGCACTACCAACACTTTGTTCCCAAGCAAAATTCTGATAATTATCTTCCAGACGCGTAAACCCAAAGTTAATAAGCACTGCTGAAGGGGACTAAGACTTCTACAGCTTGTTTCGCAGCCCTGCAGGGAACTGGTAGAAGGGTGAGGCCGGTGTGCTCACTGCCGAGAGCACGCACCGGGGTGCAAATTCACCTGCGGTTCCTCGTAGCTGGTCTGCCTGGACCTCTCTGGCTTGGACACTTGTAGGTAAATGTGTCTTGCTGGTCAGAGGAGAAGAGGCAGCCGTGCGCCGGAGTGAGAAACAAGCTGTCCTTCGTGTGCGTCGCTGCGTATGGTTAGCCACTGGCAGGAAGACTGAGCCTGCTTTTTCTGTACGTACATTTTGATAGCACCTCAAATGGAGATTTGATTTCACAGCAGATAAGGTTCTCGCCTGATTTTTGGCAGGAGGACTCTGCTGCCAACACTCCAGCACAGCACAGATGTTTATCAAAACTTTTCTTTTGTGTAATATCTGGATTTTGTGACAGAAACGGTTCTCAAATTCATGTAATCTTTTCATGACTTCACTGAGAAATGGTTAAAAATTTGCTTGGTTTAAAACAAAACCCTTGGAGTCGAATGCAATTGTTTGCTCGACCCAACCCAAAACTTTTCTTACTCTCACATATTGAAGACTGTGAAGAACTGCAATAATCCGCAGTTATCAGACTAGCGCTTGCACCAAGCTCTGTGAAGCTCAGGTTGCCTCCAAGGGAGGCAAGAGGGAATACAGCCATTCCTACGCAGGCTGCTCTGCCCCGAGAGGTGCACTCTGCTTGTTCTCACCCGTCTCTACTACAACAAGAATAAGGAACATCTGGCAGAGAGGCCAAACAGGTCAAATGTTTAAAATGCAGATGCTTTGGCAAGTAGCGTAAAAACATGGAGCTTATGTTTTCTTTATTGAAACATATTACACTTTCCTTTACGCCGAGCCTCTGCTCCACCATACACTGTTTCATGGATGGTCTTTTGTTGGCTTTTCCCTTGCCCTCATGGGAAAGGCTCAAGACTTCTAAAACAAAGAAAGAGTGCCATACTGCTTCCTCTGTTCTTTCTGAAGGCTTTTTCCTTGCGAATAAGTATAGAAAGTACCTGGTTGGTTGTATATGAGCTGGATTTAATTTCTAGGTCATAATAAGTAAGGATGAGGGACCAAATTCTGATCCAGTGATGACATAAGTAAACTCCCACTGGTTTCCAAGGATTCAGAGTTGGCTGTAGAGGACTTAATTGTGCAAATCCAAGGGCCTCTGACAAACACATTTGGCTCACTTTCTGCCAGCACTCTTTTTTTTTTTTTTTTTTCTCTCCCCAGTTCAGATGTTTATTTGAGTGCTCTCTGTTT
>VYZW01001446.1:278233-378600 GCA_013401315.1 Balaeniceps rex | reverse complement strand
ACAAACACTTTTGGCTCCTTTTTCTCCAGCTTTTTTTTTTTTTTTTTTTTTTTCTCTCCCCGGTTCAGATGTTTATGTGAGTGCTCTCTGTCTTGAGAGACTGAAATTCTCTGGATATCTTTGAGGGTGTAAATGATATTAAATATATCTGGCAAATGCCATCAACGCCACTCAGCTGGAGGAGCCTTATAAAGACCTTACCCCCTTACCTCGGCCAGCTCTGCTCCTCTTTCTCCTGACTGAGCGAGGGTGCAGGGTTATCGTGCAAGCTCCTCATAGCTGCTGCCTTCATAGCACGGCTTTCTGGCCCTGTGCCTTCACGGCCCTGTGCAAGGGCTTGCCACCGCTTACCTTGGTGCTTGGGGTGCCACAGGTGAATCTGAAATAGCACCCAGATTTTTTCATGTCCCTTAAATTTATGGTGGGTAGAAATGCTCTGAGATGAAACCCTGTGTTATTTCATATGAATAAATGACTTCTGAAGCAAGAGAAGTACTCTACAGACATGTGCCACTAATGTTAATAGGCAGTGTAAAAAAAAAAAAAAAAAAAAAAAAAAAAATTTCGAGCCAATACCTGCCCTGAAGGCCTTGCAGTGCAAGTACTGAACAAGGGTTATTTTTATTTGTGTATCTTGATATCGAGATAAGCACAATCTGTGTGCAACAATTCTAACAATTGTATTCTGTATATTGAAAGGACACTAGAATATATCCTTACGGCTCTAAGGGGAGCAGTAACCTCGGGAAAACTTGCTTTCAGCAGCTGGAGTATAGGAGTGATGCCAGGTGGGAAATCTTAAAAACCCTACAAGATATTTTTGCTTATTAGGTGCTGAGAAACCTCTTGCATTTGATTCTGGGGAAGTATTGTGTCTCAAAGTGTCTGTCACTCGCCATGCTAGATAGAAATTTTGCACTGGCAAAATCATAGCATTGATCCACGAGCCTTGCTTTACACCAGCTGAAGGGGCACAACTTAATTGCCCCTTTCCTGATTACCCAGACAGGACAAAAATCAGCCTGTTGGGATGAGTGCACTCATTACAAAAATGATTCGGCTACTTCCACAAATGAGCAGTATTTCCATGCTGAAGGGCGTTACACTGAGAAAAAATTTATAGGACAGATATTTGGCCTGGGCATATTGTACCCTAGAGGACTCGGTTACATTTGGTTTTGTAACCAACACAACAAGGTAGTTCTGAACTCATTGATGCACCCCAAGTCATGGGGTTTTGGACAAAATATTAAAACCAGTTTTGCAGGGTATATCACAAAACTGATGTCAACTTAGTGGTCCTAGAAATTAAAGGAAAATGTGAGCAAGACATTGACTCCTTCAAGTGTTTGCTTCAGAAACTTCAGAGTAATAAAAAAAAAAAAACAAAACCTCAATGAAAACAGTATATAAAGTGACTTTGCTGTTTTTCTAATGAATCACTGTAGGCAGGAGACAGCTCTGTAACAGGGCGGCTTAAGCAGCATGACTTTGGCTTAGCTAAACAAGTACACATGGACCCCAGGTCTGCGGCTGAAAGCTTCAAAGCAAACTATGTTGTGGGGCAGGCACTCGGTGGGCGAGGTTCCCTGTAGACCTGTTACCAAATGAGTAATGCAGCTGTAAATCAGACAGACAGGCGGTCATGGCGAGAGTCTGAGTGAGAAACTTCTATTGAAGCACAAATGTGACTTTTAAACAACTTTAAAAGTCACGAGTATTTAAAATCATATCACTGTTATTAGCAATATAGTTATAAAAAGATTAAATAAGTTTTAATAGAGTGTAGAAATTTAGCTTTTAAAAAGGATCTGGCTTCAAGTGAGACTTGAGTTTTCTTTGAGAATGGCACTCACTTTTCCACTTAACCCCCTGCTCCGCAGGATGGATCCAAATGTGCCGTGCAAATTTGGATCATTGGCTTTGTACCAGTCAAGCTCAGCCTTCCTACAGTTTGATTTCTTTGCCTTCTGTGCAGCGTAAAGGGGGTGACACATTTAACCGGCGCAGCAGAGCTGCTGGATAAGTGACGCTTTACTCAAAACCTTAGGTAGAATCAGATTCAGCTTTCTTGCAAAGCCTTACTGTCTTACACCTTGTTTTGCTCAAGCAGAACATCTTTGATATGCAGGGTTGAGGAGTTTGAGAATAGTTGGTAAGGAACTGTTTGAATGTGCAGATGTCTGATCTCATGTGCAACCACCAGAATAGTACCCTAAATCAGATGTGCAAGTACAGATTTTTGCACTGAGAGTTTCACAGACCTGTTCCTTCACGTAACGTGTGCTCAGTAGCTCTGAACAGGACTGCGGGACGCCTGTACAGAGGGGATGTTTTAGCTTCATTTCCTTTCCGAACTGGCTTGACAAGTGAACGTGGAAATTCCCACTGTCTTTCTGGATGGACACGCTGTTCTTCATTGTTTTTCTATTCACCAATATTACGAGCTGTAGGTTTGCGTTAAAACTGGAATCCTGCACAGAAGCAACAGTCAGTGGGGAATTCAGGAATGCTGTACATAACGTACTTTAAAACTTGTTAAGCCATTGCACTGGGAAGTTTAAGACTCCTCTCACTTAGGCCTCCTCCCCTCTACTTTCCGAGGCATCTAACACTGTTCCGTGCTGGTTTTTCTGTAGTTCCTGGGGTAACTGCCGTGTACGCAGCAGTCAGTTCTTGAAATCTCATATGCAAGATCTATTGCCTAAATTGCGTCAGCTTATGATACGATTTTGAAACTTACACTGACTGTAAACAGTTAGAGACCAAAATATCTACTTTACATACGTGTGTGTTGAGTTCAAAACCTTAATTCACCGATCTCTGGAAGTAGCTCAGGTGATCTTAGTAATGGTTTGAATACGCCGAGAGCGATTGGTGCATATCAGAATTACTGCGACTACTAGAAATTGGTGTCTTTCGCTATTCCACTGCTCTAATCAAACTTCGGATGGCAGCTGAGACATGTTGTTGAATAAGACACAGAGAAATGATATCGAAGAAAATCATAGTTGTTTTCTTTGTGAAACAGGGCAAGATTTCATTTCCCTGCCATTTTTGTGATAATTGGGATTTTTGTTTGTGTGTGAACCATACTCTTTACTGCTCCAACACTTTCAGTGTACTGGTGAACAGCTATTGTGTGCACCAGGAGGAGTCTACCTCCATTGTTGCTAGTTGATTGCTAGTGTCTCGTATAAAAAAAACTATCTGGATAAATACAGGGAAAAGTACATTCAAAGTGTGTTCAGAACTGAAGAGGCTTTTAACAAGCCATGAATACAGCACGTCAGCTTGAGGAAAGCCATGCTTTGTGCCAAAATGAACGGCAGGAGAGAGAAGTGGAGGGAGTAAATAGCCTTCTCCCCTTTCTTTCTGAGCTCATACGGTTTGGGTCAGTATGTCTCTCTTCCTTGGTGCTTTAATGGATTTGGACGCGTGGTGAATTCTGATAACTTGCTTCTTTCCATGTGTACTTGGGCCCCAGTCAGCATGACGCTGCAGTACAATCTAAGCTCAATTTGTAGTATCTACAATGGTTTTTTTATCTACATCAATTTGTTCTATCTATATTAAACTTCCCTGGAGTTGAACGTACGTAGCTCTAGCCTGGAAATAAAGCTCTTCCACAATTTCTTACTTTGACACGTGGTTTATAGTTGATACTTACGTGTTAAGACTGAGATAAGATAAAGTTAAGCAAGGTCATGCACTTAAGGATGTGTCTGCACAAGGTGGTTGTGCAACCTGCCGTACCTGTGCTCATGTGCGTCTGCCTACAGACGCTGCCCTGCTAACCATCGGGGGCGAGCGCACGCCTGCCCGCCGTGGTGTGACGGGACACTGCAGGACAGGGCTCCAGGCACTGGCCCCGTGGGGTGAATTACAAATACGTGCAAGTGGGGAAACTTCTAAGTGTGGCTGAAAGAAATATAGTGTCATCACTTACAGACTAGAAACAAGGACTGTAGTAGGAATGTTTTTGGATCAAATTGTTTAAGTGTTCCTGAAAATCGTTAGTTTGGCTAAAAGATCATTTGCTAAGTTCAAAAATATCCACCTGAGAGAGGGGTAGGGAAACATAGTGTATGCCTTAAACCTCATTATATCATAATTTTCTTTTTGGAAAAAAATGCTATTAAGTAGACTACGTAAGTGACTCTTCTTGCTGAGAAGCTAACACTTGGCGCTCCGCTGCCTTCTACCCTGTAAAATGCTAGAATTTGGTTTGTGTTGATGTCAGTGGTGATAGACTGCTATCTTGTGTGCTGTACCCGTTTCCTGAAGATAAATTGGTAGTAAAATGTGGCCGTAGCCTTCCTTGCCTGCACTGAAGTGACTGCTGATCTTTCCAGGGACAGCTAAAGCTGTGCTGGCGCGCTGCTGTGCGTGCTGAGTGCCCGCAGTAGTGACTGTCCAAGATTGGCGTTTTAAGGAACGGACGACTCTAACTTTAGTGGTAGGGAGACTTGTGGTTTTTTTCTGCTGTGTATGAATCTCTCAAGACTTGGTGGACTGTTTCATCCAAAACCATGTGAATGGAATTTTCTTTTCTATCCATTACTAAAATCCTTTCCAACGTTCTCACTTAAATGTATTATCTTATGAGAAACAACTGCTGAATTGCCACAAAAATGCATGCAACCGTTAAAACCAGAGTGTGAGCTTGTTAGTGATGGGATCCCGTTTTATGTGTGTTGTGAAGTGAGAGGCAACTGCTCTAGTTTATCCTAGCATATTAGCAGTGCTTTTTTTGAGTACTTGATTACTGACTGTCTTCAAACTACACTTCGTTCCAACCGCAGTTAGTGCTGCAAAGGGAAAATACCATCTGTAGTAACGTTTGGGCAATTGGACTCGACTGAAGGAAGGATTTCTACCCCTAACCCCCCCTTCTCTTCACACGTCTCAGTAGCTCGTTCTTGTAGGCATTGCAGTAAAGGAGCGTGTGATTTGCATAAATTGAAAACACTTTGTGCCTTATGAAGTTACTGGTCTCGCCAGTAGTTTCAAACCTGTCAAACCGAGGTTCTACAGAAATATAAAAATGATATAATATTGTAGGTGTTGATGGAGATCTTCTACGCTTATCGATAGAAAGGTGGTAATTCTTTATTTCCCTGTTGAAGTCCTTATTTTGCTGTTAAATCTTCAGGGGCACTCTGTGTGAAGTCATTCTTGCCTTAATTATTCCAAGTGTACAAATCAGAAGTGCTGCAGTTTCACCTGAAATCACGGCCACACAATCTGTTCATCACTTCACTATTGCACTTCTAGTTGTGCCAGTACAATTTCGTCATGTAGGTAGCTCCTCAACCGGCTTGAAGGATTGTGTATCATCACTTTACAAGACACTTAAAGACTCTTTCTGACTTTACTGATTTAGTTTGCAAGAAAAATGCGCTTTTTCTCCTTTTTTCTCCCCGCCCCGCCCTCTCCCATGGCTTTTGAAAATTAGCTGTTGGGAATACAAAACTATTACGTGAACGTTGTTCTCTCTACTTAAGGGAGTTATTAATCTACAATTGCCATATACCAACAAAATGTTCTCGGATAGTGGATAATTGTTTCTGGTAGCTAGGAATAACGTAACAGGGCTCTTGCCCATCTTGGCTTGAATACTGACGTCTGGCTGAGCTCTCTGTGAGGAGACATTAAACGTTTTTATGAAACCTGACAGCTCTCATACTCCTTCACTTAGGTGTACGCTGCTGTAGTAACTCTAGAAGCTGCTGTGCACACTTCCTATTTCTGGTGGAATTGGCTATTCCTACTGTGCTTATATTTAATAATGTTTTCTACCGTGAAATATGCTGTGATCTGTGTTACATAAATAGCAACTGTTTCTTATCACACTTCTTGCTATATATGCCTAGGCTCAAGGAAACCTTTGCCTGTTTGGTTGATGCTCAGTTGTTCATGTCTGTCTGCATTCTGTGTTTCTTTTGCTCAAGGCACGTTGCTCAAGCTCACCAGCAGCAATGCAGCACTCAGACTTATGAGTCGTAGCACTGCTAAAAAATACTTTTTTTTCATTGGAAAATTGTTTATTGCGACCTTGTTTAATGTGACAATTCTTTTAATATATGCTTGATAAGCCATTTATCTCTAAATTTGCCTGGTGGTATTGACACAAGGTGAGATAGAAGGGAATGGATAAGACCAGGTCGAGGAGCGGGCTGGAGGACTTGCATTGGTTCCCCAGACCGTCTCAGTGTCCGCGGTCTGGTCTGCATCCACATCTGCCCAGGCTTCACTTTTTTTCCACAGCTAGCACAAACCTTCGTAGGGTTTGAAAGCCTTTTCAAGTGTTTTTAATGGCTGTTTAAAAGGCTTTGCCCAAAAATGGTTAATAAAAAGTGTGGAATGATGAGCAAGGGGCTAAGCAGCAGAAATCATCACTGGTAAGTGTAAATGATATTGCAAGGGATATTAGTATTGTTATTTCCTATTTCTACCTCACATTTTCCTGCCGAGTCCGAGGCGAGGTGCGAGTGCAGTCAGATATGACCGCATTCTCCTCTTGCTGCGCTGTCAATACACTTTATTCAACAGCTCAGTTGATATTTCAGATTTCTCACAGCATGTCTGCCATTGTTCACAGAGAGAATTGCTTTTCTTTGATGTTTAAGGACATCTACCATTTCTGAAGTAACTACCCTGATTGATTTTAAGGGACTAATACTTGAAGACGGTGAGAAACCTGAGCTTTCGTGGGAATTGAACTGGAGTTCAAAGCTCCTGGTGCTTTGGCTCAGTTTTATCAGGTAGGACTTTTTTTGGTGGTTCTTCAGAAGATGATGTGTCTTCTCTTGAAATATATTGGTGTAAGGCTGTGTGCCGCAGCACAAAGTTTGGTGACCGAGGAGGTCCTTTCCCTTCTGTTTGTCTGTGACCACTTATATCTAGTCTGTACTTCTGCTTGCTTCTGTAGGGTATTTTTTCTTTTTAATCAGGGAGAGGGGCAGAAGTAATCCTTTTAAGTTGCAAGTGTCATGGAGCTCTGTCAAAATGTAAAGAAGTTAATTTAGAGCACGGTTTATGTAGTACCTGTCTGGCCTCCTGTTTTTCAGCATTGTATGTTTTTTCATCAGCCCTTAGGATGCTAAACATAGCAGTAACAGGAAAATGTTTGCGTTGGCTATAAATGTGTGTCTGGCATTTGCTCTTGAAGTTAATAATCAAGGCGGGGGGGAGCATTGGCATTTTGCCGTGTCTCTGGCTTGGTGTTCTCAGTATAGAGCCCTTGAAGGAACTGCAAAGAATCCATAAAGGACAAAGTTTATAAGGGCTAGGAAGCAAGACCAAACATCTGCAGCAACTGCTGTCCTCAAAGGGGACAACCCTGGGAGAGAAGCTCCAGCTGCCAAGCGAAGGCAGCCCAGGCAGAATAGCTGAAGGCAGGAGGGCAGGGAGCTTCCAGAGGGAGGAATCCACCAGGAATCAGCCTGCCTAAACCTCAGAGGCCAGAAGCAAGGGTTACAGCAATTAGATCCCAGTAATGGAGAATTACAGCAAGTGTTTGAAGTCACTGACAGATAAGCCAGGGAGCAGTTTCATGTGAAGTGCAAATAATAAAAAAGTATCGATGGTCCTTTAATACACATCAGCTTCCCAGTAGCTAAGAATAGGATGAAAACTTGAAAAAATATTTCCTTACAATAGCGCCATGTTAAAATCTTTCTGTATCATTTTAAGCCCTTAGATACAAGCTCACGTGGGCACGACAATGTGTTTTTCACAGTGCGTTCTGAGATGCTCTTGTATGCCGCACGTATACCTGGGGTGTTGTGGCCCTGGTTACAGGGGGAGCTTTGTGGAAAATCAGGTAGGAATGAGAGCGAAATCAACAGATCCTCCTCTGGAGTCACAGGGAAATCCGGTGCAGTTGAAATTCTTCTGTTGGTTGTGCTTGAAGCCAACAACCAGGTCAGAATTTCCTGGTGTAAATCTCGCTGTTTTGGTGAGGTCAGCTGGCTGATCCAAGGAGTTCTGTGGACTGGTTGGTGTCCTGTGGCTTTGTTGGGTCTTTTGTTAGTCCCTTAATATGGCAGTTAAATTTACCTTAGCTGTGCAGATGTTTGCTAGTGATGGTGTTCTTCCTGCTAATGGCTGGAATTTAAGTCACGCTCTACACTCTCCAGTGCACTTTCTGTAACATGGGCGTTTTTAAATCCATAGCATACTCTGTTTTCTTGTTTGTGTCTCTTGACTGCTACTGGAAGACCATGGTTTTGCTTCACTTTCCAGCAAAAAGGTCTTCTAGATAAATCTGTCTATCCAGAAATATTGTCTGACTTTTTTCCTGTGTCGGACAATCCGTTTTGTTTTGTCCCTTTCCATGCTCCAACTGCGCACGGGTCCTGTGCAGGGAAGTGATCGGCTCCTGCAAACCACGGGCTCCTGCGGGTCTGTCCTGCTGCCGGTTGGCTGCTTGCGTTCACCTTTACCACGAGGGCTCAGGACGCCTCTGCAGGGCAACAGCAAACTGCGCAGGAAAAGTGGTTTTAAACACAGAAAAACATTGTAAACACATGTTGCTGGTTTTTTTCTGTCACTGCTTATAGCCTGGCATAGCCATTATTTCATATTGGTAGTAAGGGATTTCTTTTCAAAAAAACTTAGACCCTAGATCTTAATGGAAGTAAGAGGAGGGGCTGTTCTGGGGAGGTTTTTCATGGGTAGAAGTTACTGCATGTTTTTCTGTGACAGCTTGCTCATAGTGTATGTAGCAGGAAGAGCATATGTCTTTTTGAATAATTACACGCTTAATTTCAGAAGAACTCTGTCAACTAATGCCACCAAATGACCGCAGTCCACTTCTAAACAGAGGGTTAGGCAAGGTAAAAAGCCCAGGGAAATGTTTTTCTTCTATCTTAATACAGAATAAGTGCAGTGAAACGGCCACCCGAGCAGCCCCCAAGAGCAGCTAAGTGCAGAGGTGGGAATGCAGCTGGGACGTAACCCTGGAGTCCTTTTTGCCTTCAGATAAAACCTCTGGGGTTGGGAGCGCTCTGCGGAGCAGATGGAGGAGTGGGAAGGCACCCCTGAGTGTTCAAATGTATGTTGTGACACAGCTTTGAATTTTTTGAGTAATTTGAAGCGAGAGGTGCAATGTGGAGGTGAGATGTGAAACGTATTTTCATTGGGACATAATTTTGCTGCCTTCCAATTAATTTTTTCTTAATTTCATTTACAAATCTCAAGCAGTAATTGTGCACAGGGATCCAAGTTATGCGATTCAACCCCAGCACTTCAGGGTAATCCAGGTGGCGATCGAGCTTAAAAACTTCTGGTGAAAATGCAAAGCCATAGCCTTGCAGGTGATGCTCTGCATTGAAGGTGAAACAGCCTGTTTTAAGCTTCTGTCAATTACCAAAGTATTTCTTCTCTCAAGAACACTCACTCCTGTTGTGTCTGCCACCTTAGCAGGACACCCGGGCTTTGCCAAGAGGTTTCCACACCGCTGGGGCTCCTGGGTGCACCAATGCTTTCGGGAAGCTCGAGAGTCTGGGGTGTGCACCCGCAAACACACAGGCAGCATGGAAAACATGGCTTGAAACAAAACTAGTCTAAACAGAACGAAAAGGAGCATTTTCTCTCTCTCCTGCGTACAGGGTATGTCTGCACTCATGTGAGGGCACTAAAAAGCAAGGGCTGAAGAGGGGAGCGGAGCGCGCCGGGGCCCCGTGGGACAGCGGCTTGGGTGCTGCACGATGACCCCACGACGGCACCATGCTCTGGGGCTGCTGGTGCTCGGGCTCCCCTTTTGGTACAGGGCACGGGGAGCTTTGCCGCCCTTCTGATGGCTTGTCTTTGCTAGCAAATTATATTGGACTAGAGCACAACCTGGAGGGACTATGTCGGCATCTCGTTATCTGGACGTTGCTCAGCCCTGCTGGAGCTAATCGAGCGGTGTCGGCCCTCCCTGCTGCGGTGGCACGCAGCTCCTCCTGCTCCCCACTCCGTGGCCTTGTCTGTACCCCTGCCCTCTGCCTGGAAGTGTCCAGCCAGACTTGGCAGTGTTAGGTTTGAGTTGGATGTGATGCTCTTAAGGGTCTTTTCCAACCTAAATGATTCTGTGATTCTACATGCGTGGGGTAGATGTCCCTTGCCTGTGACTACAAAACCATTACTACCCCTTTGCTGATGCACTGAAGTGAGTGCGGGGCACAAGCCGAGACTGGCCAGCCATCGTGCCAACGCCAGCGAGTGGCAGGCGTGTCCTCCGGGTGGGAATGAATCTCTCAGGGGCGAGGGGGGGGTGGGGTGTCGTGTCTCTTCATGTCTCGCTGCCCTCTCCTCGCCCTGCTGTGGAGGAGAGCCCAGAACGTCCTGCGGGGGGGTTCGTCCTGGGCCTGTGGAAATGTGCTGGAAGGAGAGCGCCTTTTCCACTTGCACAAGCAGGTTGTGCTTAAATTGTTTGTAGGCACCTGGCATAATGCTGAGTCATTAGCAGGCTGCGTTACGCTTCCAGATGTCATTTTTTAAATAACTTTTATTTCAAGACCAAGACAAGGCAGGGAGTCTGAATGACATGTCTAACACATTAGCTCATTCCCAGAGATAGTAGTTTTCTTGGCTTTGATGGTTGACTGGGATCTAGTTCTTATTTCTGATTTCTTCTGAAAATCTGACAGAAAGTGCTAATCTTGCTGAACCGTTTGGTCGCACAGGCCCCTCGCGGCAGGGAGGTATCTGGGAAGGATCCTGGGGAAGGCTGGGAGGAGGGTAGCAAAGCTGGGGAGAAACCCACTCCTGGTGCAAATCCACTGACTAACAACTTTCAGGTCTTCCCTGCTTTTTATTTTAGTAGCAAAGGAACTAAATGCAGAAAATGTCTGATTTACAGGAACTAGCACAGAGAAATATCTCTCCAGGGAGAGAAGCCCTGGGGCTGGGCGAGCAGGAGACCTGCGCCGGCCTCGGCGGGGCAGCGCCTGCTGCTTGTGGCTGCCCTTCATGGCGAGGGACCAAGAGCAGTGATGAGACGGCGATAAGAAAAGGGCCAGACGCTGAGGACCTGGGTCTATTGGCCTGTCGAAGAAGCTGAGAATGTTTTCTCCTCCCCGTTCCTCTGCGGGAGCCAGGCTCCTGCGGCCGTGCTGGGGTCCCTGCCTGGCAGGAGGTGACATTCCTCTCTCCCAGCAGCAACCAGAAAGTACGGTGGGGAGAGCCTGGGGCCCAGGCCAGTCCCCAGCTGGGTGGCTTTCCCCTCCTGGATACAAGGAGGCCACCGCAGGAGGGAAATCGGAGCCGTGTTCTGTCGTATGGCTGCTCTAATCAACGGCCAGTCTGCTTCTGGAAGTGCCTGCCAGCAAAGGACTCTGCCGCGCTCTCCGCTGTAACGTCGGTTTTGTGATCACCTCTGGAATAAACTTCCTTAGGGAGCTGAAGCCAGAACTTATGTTTCTAGCCAGAAAGAATTCAGTCTATGGAAAAACAGTAAAAGTTTCTGGTTGTGGCAGGATTACGGCAGGGATGACAGTAAAAGTTCCTGCTCGTGGCAGGATTACAGAAGGGATGAAGTTTCTCAGGAACTCAAAGTTTCCACTTAAATACAGGCTGTGATAATTTCATATTTGCCTCTTTGTGGCTTGAAGTAAGACTCCTTCTGAGGTTGATTTTTCTGTTTTGTGTTGTAGAAGCTAAATCTTCTGTAATGCATTTTACAATTTTAAAAATATCTTTTTCTTGTAAAATTGCATTTTATTAGAGTTAACAAAACTGCAAACAAAGATATTTTTATTTCAAAATTAGGCATATTGTCTGTGTCACTCAGAATTACTCTATATTTAGATTAAATCCCACTGGACGTAAAACCTGGCAGTTTTGTATCACTTACTAAGGGTGAAAACCCCTCTTGCTGCGTGTGAACCGCGTTGCAGGTACGTGGCTCGCCCCAGGGATGCTTTCCATTGACTCCTGTGAAAGCTGGATGGAGCCCCAGACTAACACGCTCAGCGCAGGCTTCCAAGGAACCCTTTTTTCCCGGGATCTGGTGACTGCCCACCTTTCCCGTGCTGTGCTGCCTGTGTGGCCTCCCTGGACGGCAGCGCTCGCTGCGCACGTACAGCTCCTGTCCCCTGCCGCATCCCTGGGAGCGTAAGGGGTGCAGAATTTGGTGACAACTGCACGTTATGTCTTAAACGAAAACGTTACAAGAAGCTCGCGGAAGGACCCTGGCCTGTGATGAGCTGAGACAAGAAGAGCTGGTTGCTAATCACTGGGATTATTTAAAAATAAGGGTTATTTCTATGTAGTCTCCAGATGGATGTCTAATCTTTGATACCATTCACATCCTGAGACTATTTCTATGTAGTTTTTGGTCGATCCTTTTTGGCCAGTTTTGTCAAATCATAGCAGTGTTTTCAGTCTTGTTATTCTGAGTATTTTACTCAGCTGTGTTAGTTATTGGTAATGGCTGTGGATTCTCTTGCAGCTTGTTTGATGTTTTTACACATGAGAACTTTCTAAAATGCTTTTGTAACTGATTGGGCCACAAAGCAGTCTGAGCTCTGAGTGCAAACCACCTGGAAGTCAGCAGGTACTGACGTTCAGGTTTGCCTTTTTCACTTGGTCTGTGCAAAGAAGCAACTCGCTTCACGTTCCTGCCTTCGTTTTCCCACAGGAAAAATGCAGACCCTTGGAACCTATCTAACACTTAGAGAAGTGGTTTGAGAGTTATTTGCTTAGCTTGCACTGTTGTTATTAGAGTCAGAAATGATTTTTTTAAAGGTTTTAACAAATTGCAGTTGTAGATAGTTTTCACTTCAAAACATCCAGTGAGAATTATGGGGACTGGCTCCGCTGTAGCAGAGAAACCTGAGCCGCAGAGCTGGTGAGCCTCATGGAATCAATTGCATTATGGCAATTGCAAATACATTGAAGTCACTTCAGCTTGAGAATCTCGAGCCTTTTGCTGGAGACCGATCAGGAATTCTGCAGCAGCACTGGAACCGGCTGGGTGCTGTAGGTGTTATAAAACATAATAAATGTCTCTGCAATGAACCTTCAATTAATAAACACTAAAAATCAGTTATCACAAATCCATGCCCTTAATGCTTATTAAAAGTGTTTTATATTGGAACGTTTCTCAGAATTATTCTGAGGCTAAAACCTGCGTGTATTCATTCTGAGCACCAGCTTACTGAGAATAACACATTTCCCACTGAAAATAGGTGTGTTACTCTGGCCAGCGGGCAGACTGTGAGAGTACCATGGAGAGATAATCCTGGTTATCCCTTGGAAAAGGCAGGCTGGCTACAAAAGAGACATCAAATTAACGCATGCTGTAACTCTTTTCAAATTCCTTATGTTCAGTCAGCAGTAAATTAGGAATAAAGATAAAGTAAGAACAAAAATCCCATTTATAAGGATTTACAGAAGAAATACCTAAATACTTCTTTATTTTTTCAAACTTTAGGGAAGATTTAATATTTCTGTTAAGTTTGTTGTTTTTGTAGTGAAAGTTCTTTTTGCTACATTCAGTTTCAATACTTGCAGCTCTGAAAGTAATCAAATGTGAAGGAAGGGCTCCAAGAAAACCTCATGTTTAGTCTGTGGGAAATTGCTGTAGGTCAGAATTTGCCATTAAAATAACAATGACAAAACAACTGCTACATGAAAACTCACCATTTTCCTATTCCTACATGCGGCCCTGCGATTGTGCAGGCTGCATTTCAGGGCAAATTTTAGCTTGCAAATCCCTAAAGCACTCCATGGTTAGGATTAGGCTGTTAGAAAGTAAGAGAGCATCCAAAGCTGGGAATTACTGTACCATTACACTTGCGTTTGCAGATGCAGTTTGATACTGCTGGGTTGATGCCTGAGCTGAATTTTACATGTGAAATACACCGCAGTACAAACTGATCTGTTCTGTCTTTTTGCCACGTCATATGTGGAGCTCTAATGCTAAAATGAATGCTCAAAGGCGCGTAGGCAGGGTTTACTAGAGTGATTGTGGCTCACTAATGGCCATCTCGGAGACTTCCATGAAATGTACTTTTTTAAAGAAGTGAAAAATGCACTGCAGGACAGGAAAATCAATGTATTTCCTTTTTCCTTTCTGTAAAGGAAAAAGGGCAAGAAAAGGGATTTTGGTTTCCTGTACTCCACCTCCAGCTGGCACCCCAGTGAGTTTAACAGAATTTGCCTTTTTTTTTAAAAAAAAAAGAAAAAGCTTGGCAGCAGAAGCTGTGTAAGGAATGCAGTATAAAACGCTGCTGGTTCTGCTGTAGGACACGCTGCGCTCTGGGTGGCAGGGCCGTGGTACCCAGCGCATGCAGGCGCATGCAGGGGTGCAGCACTGCTGCTCTGGGGTGGGACGTCTGGTAGCACAATCCAGGCGTTCTGTATCTGGTACACGGACATGGGGTCCCGAGGAGCCCATCAGATGATCTGCGTTGTTCATCTGGGCTCGGCCGGCTGTGCGAGTGTCCGTGGCTGGTAGCGCTGCCTGGCCGCAGGGACCGTGCGGGCACAGTGCTTCCAGTAATGCAGAGCCCAAGGGAGCGAAGATGGGAGGAGCGCGATCAAGGGACAGGGGTGCCAGGAGCTGCGCGCTGATGGGCTCGCTCCTACTGAGGGCAGGGGGGAGAGGAGGGATGGGAGGGAGATCTCTGAAATCTCAAACTATGTTGTTTGGGTTTTTTTTATAATATTTGACTTACTCTTTTTCCTCCTTTTTTTTTTCATTCGTGTTCATCATAGTTATCACTTTATATTTCTTCCTTAGGCCCAAGTTAGCGTAAGATAAAAATGAAGCAGTAAGGTAAATGTCAGTACTACATTGACATGATTACACTTGCAGAAAACATTTTTTCCCCTAGTAGTGTGTTTACTGAGGTCACATATTTTTTGCTTTGGTTTTAAATGATTTGACTTTTAAAATCGGCCAAATGCTTTCTGGACCGTTATTTTCTTCTAGTTTTCATACTGCTTTGGTGGATTGGATGATGGAGCAAATGGACCTTGCTTGAATCTTTGCTCTTTTGGACCTTGCACTGGTGAGGTTGTTCCAGGAGGGATTTCTGTCAGCTCAGCTCTGTGAACAGTCAGAAGTAACCCATGATCCTAAATGCTTTGCAGGGTATTTTGAGAAAATACGCTGCTGGGATCTGGTATGACCATCGGCATTCAGCTCAGCTGTGTTTGAAAAGGAAGGAGTTGTTCAGAACCATTCTGCTTCCCCTGATGTGTTAGCATTCACTGCACGTTTCATCCTGATGAGTGAAAGTCAGCTGGCTTGTTCTGAATAATCGGCCAATGTTTTGTGATGATTTCAGTTTATTCAGACCTCTGTGGCCTGGACTTCCCTGAGATTTCCAGCGCTCCTCAGCTCCAGCCTGGCCGCAGATGCCGGGAGAACATTGATTCAGTATGTGCGTGTCTGGCTGAGAGCAGGCGGTATGCAGGCATGTGCAAAACACAGATGGAAGGAGAGAAGAAAATATGTACCCAAACGAGAGTATTTGGGGTTCTACTTTTATGTCTTGTGTTTCATTTTAGCTGAATGAATTATTTTGTTTGTAATAGATGGAGAGAGTGAAAACTAGAATGTTAGCGTGAGATTGGCCTTAAAAATGCATTTATTGGGAAAATAGTATTTCACAATGATAATCTTTGTGGAAACATGAAGAAGAAATCTTTAGATTTGCCACTTCTGTGAATGCATTGTACATGTGATACCTGCGGGACATGCAGTTACTGCTCAATTTCTCGTGCTTTTGAATTTAATTCTGACTGAAAGTTAGCAGCAACCTGCAGTTAAGTCTTCATAATACAAAGCTGCTGCTAAAACCAGTTCTTGCAGGCAGGGAAGTTACCCAGGCTTTTTCAGAGCCCTTCCATGATTTAATTATGGTAATACTGTTTTCAAATGCTGTCATAGGATGGACCTTCTGCTGGCACAAATTGCATGTGACCCACGTTGTTTCTTCAGAGCATTAAGATGTCCCGAAGATCAATAAGATTATTTTACAACCTTTCAGAGAGAGTTGTGCGATTCACCTCGGTTGAGCCTATGTTTTTTCCCCTGGGCATAGAAAGAGTTTGAATACATACTGCACTGGCAGGCAACTGATGTAGGTCTGCCTTCAGGTGATGAATAATTGCTAGCCCAACACTTCTAGCTTCATTTAACCTTTCTGTTACAAATATAAATGCCAAGTATTTGTGGCACTTTGGCTAAACCTTCTCTTGCATAAAGAAATGTCTCCGGAGTCCTTTGTGTTAGTGTTTTCAGCAGCTGTTGAGAATTACTCCTGGTTGTTTTCCTTTCCCTCTCCTATTCACAAGAGGAACAAATTAAGAAAGTTAAGATTTGCTGCTTCAAAAATGAAAGAGAAAACTTTGCTAGAAACTTTCTGCACAGAAATTTGGTCTTTGTTCTGCGAAGCAGGACTTGTTTATGTAAGGTGGAGCACCCTTTTGCAGACCACTGCTGAAAGGTGTGCACGTGGACCTCTCCTGCAGGTGCTGGAGGAGTAGCTTTGGGGAAGAACTGTGAATAAGGAATGTCTTTGGGGAAGAAATATGACTAAGAAATATCTTTGGGGGGGAAAACACGAAATACACCTTACGGCGAGGGGCCAATTCTGTCTACAATCATATGAATCAGACAGCAAAACTGTTTCTGCTAGTTATTTTTCCTTCAACGTTTGGAGTGCCAAGCTGTAGCACAGGCTTTTGCCTGCTTTATTCCTGGATGTTTATAGGAATGTTGCTGCGGCCACATGTTCGTCTGTTATTAATGCTGTAAAGATTCAGCTAGAGAATAGTTGCACTGATCATGGGGTATGTTGAAACCTCCGAGGCAATCAGCGAAAGCACTCACAACCTTCAGGAAGAATTCCTGGTTAAGGTTTTTTTTCCCGTGGTGATTAGGGGTTTGGTATGTTCTCCTTTGAGAGTATTTTTGTGTATATATATATTGGTTTTTAGCAATAGGTTCACTAGGTTATTAAACTAATGTTAAGCTCATGAAACTAATGTAATGACTTTGCAGATAGTCTGTTGTGTAGTGTCATTGATCAGTAGCTCAGAAAACAGCAGTGATTCTGGCTAACGAATCTCCTGGTGGTACAGGTCAGGTATACAGGCATTAGGGAGCTAAAATCCAAAGCAAATGTACCCAGTAAGCTGCTTCACACAATGTAAACAATCAGGCATATTACGTCCCCCAGAAGTCAACGCTTTCCCTAAGGCTCCATACTCATTCAGCACAAGTAACGGAATGAATTTTAGACTGAGAAATACTACCTAGTAAAGCAGTATCTTCAAAAGAGATCTGAAAAACAATTCCTTCCCTGTTATCTTCAATTTAACAGTTCATGCACTTTTCATACTTATTTGAAATACAGTTAGGTGCAGCCAGGGTAGGCAACATGCTGGTAGAGCTGACAAATACTGGGGTCAGATTTGTGGCATCACAAAATACAGTGTCTGCAAACATTCCTGTGAGAATAAAATGGGAAATAAAAAAATGAGCATTAAGATGGGAAAAATGATGTCCAGACCTGAGGCTCAATGACTGATGCTTTCAATATGTTTTGTTCTGTGTTCCATTTAATTTATTGTCTTTGTGAATCAAGTTGTAATTTGAATAACAGACCACATGCCTTCTCTTAGTTCATGTGTAATACAAAATAATTTTAGAATAGTAGACAAGCAAGTATAGTTATCTGCACTCTTTAACATTCCCCCTACTTTGACTGGGCAGCTCCTGCTCTAAAGTCACTTATTTTTGGAGCTATATCGTTTTGAAATTTCTGATTGGAGTTAATCAATTCAAAGCAGATGCAAGTGAAGATACTGAGGGGTGCTGAAGTGCAAGCTGGAGACCTCTTTAAGGGTATTTGCACGTTGCCTCCTGTGCCCCGGTTCCCACACAGATGTGATACTGCATTCCTGGTAGCTGCCGCGTGGCTCTGTAGGTAGCCGGGGCTGCTCTGGGAATGCCTTCAGTCTGTCCTCGGTTTCTTAAACTGCAGTGCTCCTCATTTCAAAGCAGCTTTATTGGGAACAGTCATTGAACTAATTTTTGTTCTCATTTATGTTGTGAAATGTTTGAGTGTGCCTCCTGTCTTGTTCTGTTCGTGCAGCTTAGCAGGCTGTGTTGGTCAGTGCAGATCAGCTGGCGTGCGTTACCAAGTCTGATGGGAGACGTCTGCATCTGTGACTGGGCTCTGCCTAGCACGCCGTAGACATTAGTGGAATACATTAATTACTGTTTATCTAAAATTGCATGTACAGTTGATTTTATACCTGTCAAATTAATTGCGTGAAGTATAAATCTCAGGAGTGAAGAGCTCAGGGGGCGAGAGGAGGTGTGCGTACGTCCTTCAGCTGCGAACAGTGACTGTGCAGGTGTGCGTAACCTCTTCTCGAGCACCACCGAGCAGAGAAACTGGGCTGGCGGCTGCCGCTCCCAAGTGGAAGTTTTTGCAGTCACGAACTTTTAACTGGAACTGAAGGACGTCGAGCGCCATACAGCTGTTATCAGATGCACAGGCTGCTGAGAGGAAGGTGCTCAGTCTGAGCTTAGACTTCATTAACTAAACACTGCAAATCATAGGAATGCTGGATTGTTACCACAGACAATTTGTGCTGTATTTTCAAGTATCTGTCTCTCTGTAGATGATTCATGTGATGCAGAGAAATAAGTCAAGGAGTTGAAGGTTTTTTCCTTTGGCACCATGGCCATGTACTGTCTTCACTTTCACAAACTCCAGGAAGGAAGGTGGTCATGCCTTGATCAATCCCGTCTGTGTTGACAGTCTGAGCTCCATCGCAGCAAGGCTGTTTTGTTGGGGAAGCACTCGTGGCTGGCTCTCTTCCTCTTTTTCACCAAGGGTGGCTCACTCCTTTGAGTAACCTTAAATTTCAGATTCAAGCATTCACTGAAGACTCGTACGGAGCGGTGTCCTGGCAGCAGGCAGTTACGCAGGCTGTATTTATGTGGGCAGTGGGAAAAGTACCTGGCGTCACAAGGGTAATGATTTGCTCGGTAGCGATGTCCTGCGTGGTGCTCTTAAGAGGATGAAGCAGGCTTGTGTTTCAGCTGTGTGAGTGTAGATTTTCAGAGCAGGTCATAAACGGCCATGCTGACTTTAGGCAGCGTTACACTGACAGGGAAGTCGGCACAACGATCGGTCCGTGTCCGTCGCGCTCATCTGACGGAGACATAAAGCAGAGCCCCGGTGACGCTGCGCTACCCCGCAAACACGGTGCTCTGAGCTCTGCGCAAACCCGCGGTGTGACCGCAGGGCTGCCAGCAGGAGCTGTGGAGCCCTCACCACGTCTGGCGGGCATGTTTAGTCCTCGTTTGATTTGCAGAGTCAAAAGCACACAAAAAGGATTTGCATGGGTGTTTGTGAACACATTCCAGTGGTTACTTTATTTCAGGCCATTCATTTCTTACTGCTGAAGAGTCCGACTCGTAAAGGCCGGCCAAATCCTAGGCAGTGCCAACACGAAGAAAATCTGCTGGAGAAACAGCTGGGAACTGTTTCTGCTGAGTGTTTCCCTGCTGGTCAAAGATCGCCTGGTCTGTATCGGTACAAGCAAGCTATGAACGGTTTCGTACCATTTCTTATTTCCTTGTCAATGAAATTCCTGATACTGCTGCATATTTGTTTTAATAAATATTAGATCCAGTAGAAATGGTTACTTTCTGATAGTCCTGTTCACTGTGGTTTTAGCTGCTTAATAACAGCATCGACGAGTCTCTCCAGCACATTGAAATCCCCATCCTTGTTGTCCTAACTTTTTTCCTGATTTAGGAGAAAGGGAGTGGGGGCAGTGAGAGCAGTGTGTCCTTGAGCCGTACAGCACTGGCTGCCTTCCACGGCTGGTTTGGAGAGGAGCTGGGATGTTCCCAGCAGAGCTGGAGGGATGCCTTGGCAGGATAGACTGTGTCTCTGCATGCAGTCAGGCTACGGCATTCTGCGATCCCGCTCGAGTGACCGGTCTCGTTAGACTCAACAGCACTTCTGCCCCCTTGGATCTGTGCGAGTCGGGATCACCACAAACTTCCCTCTCTGAATTTGTAGGTTATAATATCAGGAAAGGACCCACAATCATTTATCTGACCTCATGCACAGCACAGGGCAACAGGGCTGCCCAAATCAATGGTCTTGTTTGGCATCTGGAGCAGCAGGGAAGAATCGGTCCCCTGCACCCCAGAGCAAATGGGAACTCTGTATAATCTTGTGTATACTCTTCACAAATGTCTCAAAGTGTGCATTTTGAAAGATAAACAGCACAAGTAACTAAATTCTGGTTTTCATCATGCTTTTTTCTTATCTGCTATGGAAATTACATTTCAGAGCTGCTCTGTTGCTTTAACAGCAGTTTAATCCCCCAAATGCCATTGCAACTCAATTGGAAAAATGTGTAAAGCTCTGGTTTGAATAATGTCTCCTCCATTCATCATCCCTGGCATGCCCATTGACTCTGCAATCCCGAAGTGTTACTAATTTCACAATTCAGCCTTAAATATGTATTTCTGCATGCATATGTGTGTATATATGTACATTCATAAATTCAAATGTATGTCTGAGTAAACAAATCTAAACACTCATTTGCTGAAAACATTTACCAAACGGTTTCTTCCCTTGTTTGTGGTCTGTCAGGCAATCATTCCACTTTCCCAAATGACTCCTTCGGACTTAAATTTTGTCAGTACTGCTTTAACTTTATGCAAGATTCCTGCAGGTTATCCCACAGGTCTCTCTTCTCTACCACTCTCTGTTCCCCTGGGATGACAAATCTAACTTTTCAGCAATCTACTTCTGGATCCTGAGTTCAAGAGTTGTGCTTACTGTTGTAAAAACGAGAAACTATGTGAAAAGTAGAACTATGTGAACATTGAGAAGCTGGAAATCGGAGGTGTGAGCAAAATGGATCTGTTGATATAAGTTTGGGTTTCTTCAGTTGTTTTGAGCTTTGATACTTAAGGTAGAACAGAAATCAGTGAAGGTGGTTTAAAGCACGTGTAGATTTCTGGTTTAATGTGAGTTAGGTATGGGAGTTCACTGTTTTGATCTGCCTCCAAAGCAGAGACTGTTTTGGTTCAGAGTGAGACGGCTCTTGTGGGATAGAGCACCCACGACACAGCTCTGCAGCTTTTCTCTGCCGAGCATATTTCTTCACTTGGGAGAGGAATGGATATAGATGGGATAAGTGAAAAAGTGAATTTCACTCGCTGCAGGCTTCTATTTGACTCGTTTCATCGGGGAATGAGCTAAATGGCCATCAGAGTCGTCTTCCTCCACGTCACCTCCAAGGCAGGGGGACTCCTCCTTACAGGACTCCAGGGGTGAGGTTGCATGGAGCAGGAGGAACGTGGGGTACGGGAGGTGAGGAGGCAGAAGGCTCCTGGCTGTTGCCAGCCTCCATGGCTGGTGTGTGTAAGGCACTATGGACTGCCCTTCTCAGTCCTCCTGCAACCTGTGCCTGAAGAAAAACGAAGCAGATACAGAGAGTATTTCTCTTTGGGTCTTTTCTCTCGGCGTGGTGGGGTGACAGTGGTCACAGCTTTAGAGGACTCTTCATTGCACTTGCAAAGCTGCTCTTGGTAAGGATGCTGCGTTGCAGCTGCGCAGCAGGCGTGCCGCAGGCTTCCAGCTCTGTGCTTAACCACCGGCACAACAGTCTGCCGGAGACCCGTGGCAAGTGTCACCACCTTCCCTTGGGTGGTGTTTCATCCTCTTAGGTATTTGATGAAAAGCAGGTAAACTGTGCGGCAATTCCTCACCTTTCGCTGTGTTTTTATATCAGTTATGGACTAGTAACTTCACCTTTATAATCTCTTAACACTATTATATAGATATGGAAACAAATGGATTTATTTTTGTTCATGGAAAAAACATCAGAATTCAGGTAATTAAGGAGGAGGTAAAGAAGGAATTCAGGTAAATAACTTGATGATTTAATATCCCTCCATCCAGTGTTCATGATGACTGCATGCTCTTACTAGAACTGAAAAAATAATTGCTTTTTAAAGTCAGTGGTGAAATTGAAAACAAAGTTGGAAATCAGTATTTTCAGAACAGTAAAAGACAAAAATATTGCTACCTTTCTTCCAAACAGCAAAAAGTCATATGTTTGAAGAAAATATTTCATTTTAAAACGCCAAAATAAAATATTGACTTATTTGGAATCTTCTGCTGTCTTATTCTGATGATAATACGCTTTTTAGACTGAGTTGGAAAATGTTTTGTTGGATACTTTAATGCTGTTATGAACCTAGCATATTTCTGGAATTGCTTTGTCATGTATTCAGAAATACTGCGTGTGTTACATTTCAGCTTATTTAAGTTTCAGTGAATTGCTTTTGTCAGTTCAGAGTATAAATATATTCTCAAATAAGACATTTGTTTCCATTTATACAACTTACAATTCGGCAATAAACAACAGATGGAAAAACAATATCCAAATTCTCTTGTATAAAACATCTTGTGAATGCCATCTCTTTATTTTATAAAGACAGGCCAATAGCCAGTTCTGTAAGCACGGTTAAAAAGTATGGATAATAACAATGAAGAAACAAAAGCAGAAATAACTGACTGCAGCTTAGTTATTTAAGTGATATGAAATATAGTACTAGCTTCTGAATAGTAAGCCGAAAGCCGTTTAACTCCCAGTGAATCCCACTGTGTATATTCAACACGGAGCTGGAATTTTCAGACCTCTTCTGTAGAGAATGGGTGGAGGCATGCAAGGGTCTTTTTTGGGCAGAAAAGGGATATAAAAAATAAGCAAGCCAGTTTGTTCTCTCTCAAATTAGATTCACTGTTTGCTCACCTCTGTCAAACCCCTCCTTCCCGCTACCTGTGGTCAGGGACAGTTCTGGTCCAGAAACCTGAACGTGAAGCAGTGACAAGGGTAACAGCGCCGGGGCTGCTCCTCCCCTGCCTCCTCGGCGCAGGCGCTCCCCTCCCTTGAGCCCTCTGCCCCCGAGAAAACTTGGGGTCTTCTCCTGTGCATTGAACGTTGACCGCTGCTTTGCCGGTTCGGAGCCGCCCCAGGTACAGGCAAATTGCACAACCCTTCGAGGCAGTAGCTGGGAAGGCAAAGATCCACGTCCTTGCCGCCTGAGGTGCCCATGGGAAACCTGGTTCGTGGGGTGGGGTGGGTGGGGGCAGATGGGCAGGACTGCGTCTGCTCCCGGGGCACTGGGGGACAGAAGGGGGAAAGCTGCTGCAGCCGGGGAGCGGGGTCGGTGCACGCTTCCTCCAGGCGCCCGGCAGCAGCAGCACACCCGGCTTTCCATGACGAGGTCCCCTTGCTGGGAGCAGGTCTCCTCCCTTCCCCAGCTGAGGGCTGAAGGTCCTTGCGGACTTTGCCGCTCGTGTGACACTTTGATCTCCCGCTGGTGCCCCTGCTTGAGGCCTTGGTTCTCTCCCCTTGCAGGTGTGCTGAAGTCTGGCACGCAAAGGACTTGTCCTCACCTTTGGGCAATGCAATCCTGTTTTGCCTCTGCTGCTAAGAAGTCTTAATCCCCTACAGTGAAGGACATGAACCGCAGCCTCTTTAATTTACTGAGGACAGGTTGGAAGACGTTTTGATTGTGGTGAGACAAGCAATATGGTACCATGAAGCTCTTGAACTTGTTGGTAGAAATGCAGCCATCGGAGCCACCACAGACTCAGGACAGCTTGCTGCTGGACACTTCAGTTTGTTGCAGGACAAAATGCAGCAGTCTAGCACTGAGGGTAGGATGCATTGGTAAGCCACAAAATATCCACTGCTTAAATTATTACTGTTAACAACTATATATCTGGGTTTGGTGTGGATTTTCTTTCGTTTGCTTTGATGTTTTCCTCTGTTCAGCTGGTTCCTAAACAGCTGTTATTTACTGCGTGTTCTTGTGTTGGATGAAGACGCAGTTGCAGCAGCTGTGGTGCCGCTGCCTTTCAAAGGGCATTTTCAGCCCCACGCTGTCCTAACTGTACTGATGGCTTAGTGGATGTTGATCAGAAGTATTAAAGGACAGAAGAGGAAATTTTTGCTTCTTACTGCAAGGTTGTGACTTGTTTCACCGAAGGCAAACACGGACAGTGTTTGCTAGCTCCAGTGTTGCTGTTCATCCTTTCCGCTCATTCTCAGAGTCTCTGGGTGACAGTCGCTGCTGAGACAGAAGGACCTCCAGAACTGGTGTTTCTCACTGGGTTTTGAATGCTCTTGAACACAGTTGTTTGGTGGGAAGGAAAACTTCTGCAGTGCTGTACTGCCTCCCGGTGGCTTTTCGGTTTGTTTCCTAAAATACTGTATTGGAATGAAAAAACACTTTGGTGTATAGCGTAACTAACTAGAGTATGCTTTTCCTTTCATCCCAGTGCGACGGCTATGACCATGAGCACCAGCAGCGGCTGGCAGTGGTGCCTGGGACATCTGGCCTCCTCCCCCTGAAGCTGGGGACAAGCTTCTGCCCTGCCAAGCCGGCTGCCCGTGCCACCGGCTGCCCCTGGGGCTGTAGCTGTTTTTCCCCGCATCCCCCTTCAACGCCCGTGTCTCCATCCTTTACCCCCGGAGCCCTGCCTGGTGGATCGGGCGGCAGCTGGCCATCCCCAACGCAGCCTGTCTGTTCCCAGTGGTGGTGGTGTGCCCTGACCCCTGCCGCCCAGGTGGGTAACCGGAGCGTGGTGAACCTGCTCCACCGTGGAGCCCACGTGCCTCTTCCAGCCCTTGGCTGCTGTTGTGGTAAGCTGTTACTCCCCACCCCAGTGAAGACGTGACCCTTCTCAGCGTGGATGTATAAAACCACCGCAGTCATCACAGGATCGAATTCATGTCTATCTTAACAGCGGGGTGCTGTGACCACCAGGAGCACCCCTCGGTCCAGCCAGCGCCGCACCAGTAACGTGCCCAGCACATGAGGTGGTGCGGGGACCCCCACGACGCAGCCCGGGCAAGGACGGCACTCAGGGCTGTGCAACAGTGGGGCCCCTGGGCAGTGCGCAGGGGTGTGAGGGGGTCCCACGTGGGGCTGGTCGGGGCCACCAATGTCCATTAGTGCCCCTGGGCCAGGACCCACACAGGAGATGGTCCTGTGCGACCCAAGGGTCGTCATCCATCATCTGCTGAACGTGTCCCAGTCAGGCTCTGGGTATGACAGCCATTTACACAATCAATCTGAGAGCTGCATGTAGTTCATGCAAATGATACGCAAATTACCAGCCCACAAACCAACTGAAGGAAAAAGTCAAGGCAGTGATGGGGTAAGCGAGGTGGGAAGTGTCCCCGCTGGTACGTGTGGGTGACCTGCAGGACTGGCACTACAGCTGGGGGCCATGTTGTAAAACCGCAAGGATCTTTGTTATTCTAGAAGAAGCACAGAATTAAAGTCATAGACATGAAAGAAATGTAACGATTGATACATAAATGTAATAAGCTTCTAGCACTTGCATGTCACTGACAAAAACTCCCAAATGAGAGTTACCTTTCTAGAGTGTGACATAAGGCACTTCTGTACCCCTGCTTTGGGGTTGTACCCTAACCCTGAGCCCGAGGACCCCAGTACGGCTCCTGAACCTACACTAGCAGACAAGGAAAAAGAATTATCTTGCAATAAGTCAGATACTAATAATTTTACCCAAATTGCTCATTTTTTTTTTCCTCTAGAAATAGATCCTATTGACAACAGCAGCCTTAAATGTGGATAAGAGGATTGTGCTACCGTCTTTGATCAATTGTTTGTATAGGTCTTATATTTTGCACCATATTATTATTAAGGGCTGAGGCACAACCAGGTTATACTCAATTATTTCCCATTTAGGTTAGACAATACTTTTTTTGCTGGACAAAGCCTTGCAAATGCTTTCTGCTTTGGAGAGGTTTATTTCCTGGTGTGTTTTCCCAAAACAAGCAGTTTCCCGGGGTCCATTTGAGCAGAACCTGGCTGACCTGGGTGATTCTTCCACAGCAATGCTGTGACAGTGCAGTAAGTGGAAACCAACAGGAGTGGAACAGAGGTGAAGCGGTACTGCCGTTACGAACAGATGTAAGTTATAAGCCCACGTATTTTTTCTTCCAAACCACAGCTTGAAGATTCACTCTGATGTCGCAATACTTATTTTTAGCAGGGCTGACTTATTGAGGTAGCAGGTCAGCGTCTGAGCGGCCTCACGCAAGCCTTTCCGCGGCTGTGCAATGCGCAGTGACCGGCAATCCTGACCGCAGCCGTCTGTGTCATGGAGCGCGTGGCTGCAGGGGATGCTGGCTCTGGGCAGGGTTGCGCTCCGACTGCTGCTCTTTCCATTGCAGTTTTAACCCTGGCTTTAGTCCCCTTAAGCTTACGTTAATTTTTTTCTTCCCTTATTTTCTGAAACACCAGTAGCTTGGAATATGTGGCAGTGCAGAAGATAGGAAGGAGGGCACGCTGCACGACCCCCGTTGGTACGCTATATGCAGGAAGAGCGGCACAGCGAGGTTCGTTTGCTTTAGAGAGCAGTGAGTAGGGGGAGACTACGTGATGCAGCAGCAAACTGGCAGCGGTGGGTAGTGGTGCGGGGCTCCGCAAAGCGGCAGCAGTGCAGAGGGTAGACGTTGGGGTGTAACACAAAGGGGAGCTGCTGCATGGAATTGATCGAGCTTTTAATGTTCACGTGTCTTATTTGGCACCTCATCCCTCCATTTGAGAGGGGTTTTGTGCTGTCTCAGCTGGTGTCTTCTACTGAAAGCGCTCTAACAAAATTGGCGTGATGTGGGCACTTCTATATTGAAGTTGATGCTTTAGGATTGCCTTGGGTAAATGGTGAATTCAATTTATTATTCTCTTTATCCAGTATCACTGTGAATTAGGGTAGGGTGCTGTGGGGGCTCACTGGAGGGCAGGAGGACAGGCTCTGCCGGGAGGTTAGGAGATGTTGGTATCTGAAGGCTGAGCACTGTGAGCTCTTGCCTAAGCCAGAGGTGAACTCGGGGCAAGCACAGCGCACAGTACGTGCTGTAACTGATGGGGACAAGCTTTTTAGCAAGGCCTGTGGTGACAGGACAAGGAGTAATGGTTTTAAACTAAAGGAGGGGAGATTTAGACTGGATACAAGGAAGAAATTTTTTACAATGAGGGTGGTGAAGCACTGGAACAGGTTGCCCAGAGAGGTGGTGGAGGCCCCATCCCTGGAAACATTCCAGGTGAGGTTGGACGGGGCTGTGAGCAACCTGATCTGGTTAAAGATGTCCCTGCTCACTGCAGGGGGTTGGGCTGGATGGCCTCTACAGGTCCCTTCCAACCCAGAGCATTCTATGATTCTAACTGCACAGCCATGCTTCAGCTGGAGATTGGCATGGAAGAAGAGGGTGAAACGTTCCTTCAGTGCAACAAAATATAAGAGCACTTTTGTGGTAGTTCCAGGTCTGGCCATGTCTTCCTCCATGTTCTTTGCCAGTGCTGGAACACAAGCAGTGGTTACGCAGAGCGAGCTGTCCTGGGAGCTTGTGTCGCTCCTGGGGAGGGACAGAGGGAGGACAGGGCTTTGTCCTCCGTTCCTCTTCACCAGGCTGTGCCTTCTCTTCCCTCGTTGCCTGAAATACAGCTCCTTTATCTGCATTTTGCCTCGCAGCCTCTGAAGCCAGCTCCTGAGAAGTGGGTGATCTGAGCTGTAGCAAAGAGAAGATGGGGTTTGCCGATCAGCGCGCCCAGCCCTGCGTGCACACGTGTTAGCCCATGCGTGCCTGCTGGGGCGCAGGCTCAGCCTTTGGGCCGGGGGCACGGGGCCGCAGCAACCTCACCTCCGTTGGGCTGGACTCGCCCACCGCTCTCCCCGGCGCCTGGCACTGGCCTCCAGGGCAGGCGAAGGGACCAGAGGTGTGCGTTCTCTCGTTTTTGTTGGAGCGGCGTGAAGAACGTCGGGCTTTGACCTGGCTGTTGTGCTGCAGAAGGACCGACGGGGGAGAACAGGGTGTCCCATCCCAGGCTGAGGAGGGATAGCACAGCTGCATTTTTAAAACACCTTTAATATTTTGGAGACGCCCAGAACTCAAGTAAAGAAAATGTTTGATAGATTGACTGAAGCCGCCTCCTTCTCTGCATTTGGGCTGGTGACGCACAGTTCAGCTTTCGGTCTTCCATGATGCTTTGTGCGCTCTGCTCCTCCAAAGGGTGCTCCATCCCCAGGGGCTGCTCAGGGTGAGAGAACAAGCGGTGCTGCTTCTTTGCACTTGGTACAACTTCAGCAAAAGAATGTGCTGGTTTTGGCTGGGATGTAGTTAATTTTCTTCACAGCAGCTAGTATGGGGCTGTGTTCTGAATTTGTGCTGAAAACAGTGCTGATAACACAGGGATGTTTTCGTCACTGCTGAGCAGTGCTCACACAGAGCCAAGGCCTTTTCTGCTGCTCACCCCACCCCACCAGCGAGCAGGCTGGAGGGCACGAGAAGCTGGGAGGGGACACAGCCGGGACAGCTGACCCCGACTGACCCAAGGGATGTCCCACACCACATGGCATCATGCTCAGCACATAGAGCTGGGGGAAGAAGAAGGAATGGGGGGACGTTCGGAGCGATGGCGTTCGTCTTCCCAAGTGTCCGCTATGCGTAATGGAGCCCTGCTCTCCTGGAGATGGCTGAGCACCTGCCTGCCCGTGGGAAGCAGTGAATGAATTCCTTGGTTTGCTTTGCTTGCGTGCCCGGCTTTTGCTTTACCTATTCAACTGTCTTCATCTCAACCACGAGTTTTCTCACTTCTACTCTTCTGATTCTCTCCTCCATCCCATTGTGGGGGAAGTAAGCGAGCGGCTGGGTGGTGCTTAGTTGCTGGCTGGGGTTAAACCACAACAAATAAATAACTCAAATTTTAACTGAGTTTTTTACCTTTTCAGTTTATCTCTAAAGAAGGGCTCTTGGTGCTGCAGCCATTCTTTTTACCCCTCCTCCTGTGTGTGTGCCTGTGCTTGTAGCGTTTCCTTAGCGGAATTATTGCCTGTTTCTGAGTTCACCCTGTGCGGAAGCGGTTGCCTCTGGGAGATGCATAGAAATCTCTTAATCCTGAGAAAAGTGGCAATTGAATCCGATCCTTCAAATATTAAGTAGAAGCCCTGTAAAAGATTATTATTTTTTTCTGTCAAACCTATTACTGCACAACTGGTTTGGTGCGTTAGTACCAGACGAGGGCTGTGCTTTTGCCAAAGCAGGAGGTGCTTGTTACTGCCTGAGAAATGGCAGAGGGTTACACGCTGCGGTAGTCCCATCCCACTGGGTATCCCTGTAAGCTGGGCTGTGTTTGAACGGCTGCGTTAGGAAGCAGTAGCTAATAGCTCCTGAATACTCACTACATCTCTTTGTATTTGGGTGCCACCTTGCAGCCCTTGGTTCAGAGGCTGCATTCTGTCCCTTATTTTTCAGCTGCCTCTTTCCTCTTGAGCCCTCCTGCTGGCTGTTGTTGCCAAATGCAGGAAAGGGGGTGATGGGGGTGTAGGAGCCTTGATGTTTAATCTGGGGTTGAGGTGCCGGCTCGGTTGGCTCCGAATGGCTGAAAGCCTTGCTGAAGAAACATGTTTTCTCAGGAGCTGCACAGCAGAGTACCCTCTGCCCCGGGTGATCAGCCCAGAAATCACCTCCTGGCCATTACCTAAACAAAACATGGGATTAGCTTTGCCCCATGCGTGTGTGCTGGCTCGTCAGTGAGAGTGCTTAATCAGTCAGTCCGGGAGGAGCTGTGCCTGTAGACATGGGAGCCAAGCTGCTGTGCCTCTTCCTCGCCTCTGCCCGTGTTGCTTACTACATCTGCATCCCTGTCCCCGAAGACTTCGAGGAGCCGTGGAAAGTGATGCTCATCGCAGCTGGCTTCAGGGCCATCCAGTGTCTGGTGAGTTTGGTGCTGGGCTTGGTGCGGGGGGAGAGACAGCTACGGAGCAGAGGGTGTCCTTGGTGCCTCTATGGCTAATAGAGATATGGCAATATAGATGTGTCATCTATACATATATTATATATGTGGTAATATACTAAGTGCAGGGCTGTACTGTCTGAAATTAAGCATTAAACTTACTGTAACTATGACTATAAAGAAACAGAAAGGATTTAATTGTGCAATCTTGAAAAAAGGACATTCAGAGTAACTGGGAATGTGATCTGTAATGTGGATATGGATAGATAAGTGCAAATGAGTTTATTTTGCTTTACGATCCTGTGCAGCTGAAGCACTGCTCCTTGAATTTTTGCTGTTTCTCAGAGCCTGTATATCGAGCTTCCTCAGAAGTACTGTATTGGGTGTCAGAGAAAGGGAAATGAGCACTTCTTAAACTATTAGTTTTTGTGGTTTCATGGGAATCTACTGACAGCGTGAGCCTAAAAACTACACAAAGCTAGCTATAGGGGTGACAGTGCTAGAGCATGTAGAAATTGAGAGAGATCTATATAAAAAACCCGTTTTTTTTATTACCACTGTAATCTTGCCTACCAAAAAATGGTATCTAGCTAAGCAGCACAGAACCATATGTTGCAGTCTGGAAAGGCAGTGGTATTTCACCCTGTCTGTAGTTATATGGCAATATTTACTGACAACATGGTCCTTATGCCTTTCCATGCTATTTATATATATATTACATACCCAGCTTCTGCTTCATTTCAGTCCTGTTATACAGCCATTTCAAACATATGTAAAAAATGTGCGAGGCTGCACACCATGCATAAGTAACGGTGCCGTAGTTCCCCCCTCTCAAGTACATCAAACTGGAGCCGTTTGGAATCCAGCCTGTACTCAATATACGACGGTGGCTGCAGCAGTGTCACCGAAATCTAAAAACAAGGTCAAAGATGAAGGTTGGGGTGGAGGAGAGGGGCTGAGTGTTGCCGACATCTTTCTGGGTGGCTACAAACATTTTGAGACTGCCTTTTTTTCCTCCACCATAAAATACATTAAAAGGAAGGTCTAAGGAGCCAGGAGAGAGGTCTCTAGTTTGGCTTGAGGGATGCTGCTGAAGGGCTTGTCTGCTGCGGGCACAAACACCCGGGCTGTTTGCTCCAAAGTGCACGAGTTTGGGATTTTGCCTTTTCTGTGGTTTCAGTTAAATGTGGAGGGTATGATTTTCAGAAGTCTGTGGGAGCCACCTCTTCTATGTTTTTTCTGGTGGAGGCAAGGGTGCATGTTTTCTTGGGATGTCTCCCAAACATCGCGCTTCTGGACAGCATCTAAAAGCCACTGTCGATCTCCAGAGCCATCCCGGTGTCAGACAGCCTTTGTGTGCAGTGGAGACCTTTTCTTGGGTCTGTACAGCTGGCTGNGTGGTGTGTGATTTTTTTTTTTGTGTGTGTGTGTGTTTATTCATGGACTCTTTGCTGCTTCCTTGTTTGTTTTGATCTTGTGGTTTGAGGTCTGAGCGGTGGGAGATGAAAAAGTGGTGAGAAAGAAACTGTAGTCTGTACTTTTGATGTGCTGCCTTGCTTCTTCCCATCTTAAATCTCCTCTTGGAGGTAGCCTGCAAGCAGAGTGTGCGCAGACAGCTCGTTTCCCCAGGAACGCCTCGCGTCTGCTCGCTGGGTCAGACCCGCAGACTTCAGCACAGCAGTGCTAAACGCTCAGCACGCAGAAGCATTTTCTTTCGCTGATGGAGGATTGTGTGTTTTCACTTTAAAATGGAGCTGGTGTCTTTTGTGGCTGTTGCACTGGCTGCCGGTTAAGCCCAAGTCCGTTCGCAGCAGCAGTGGTGTGGAGCAAGCGTGTTTTGTAACTGTGCTCCAGCCTCACGCAGAGCCCTCGCCCGAAGGGGCTCTGACAAAAGATAGCGTCCCTGGAGCTGCACCAGTGCAAATGGGATCTGAGATGGCCCCAAAGTGTCCTAAATAAGTTCTGAACGGTCACGCGATTATAGGGCAGCAATTTACAATCGCTTAATAGTAGGTCTAAACTTGCAGAGGGGACCCTGTTTCAGTCTTTCTGACTCCCTGACGTCGCTTTGAAAAAAGGGGAATAATACTGCCACAGGCTCCTGACCAGGAGGGTCTTCTCTTCAAGCTCCCAAAACAGCGTGCCAAGCAAGCCGTGAAATGGCAAATCTCTATCCTCCTTCATCTCCGCTTTAATAGGCCCTGGGGAGCTCTCCAGCTTCTGTGCCAAATTGCGTGAGATTCCCTTTGATTTGGGGTTTCCTGGCCTGGACGAGGAACTGGTTTGAATAAAACCTGTGCCAGTGCCAGGCTGCCTCCAAGGGCTGTGCCAGGCATGGCAGCGAGGGCTGAGGGCTCCGAAGGCCTCTCAGAGGCTCACGGTTGGACCTTGCCGTGGGTTAGCCTGCGGGGGACCGCAGCCGTGCTTGGCTCTGCTGGTGTGCCCAGCCCGCGGCCTGCTGAAGAGTCCATTCGTACCCATCCTACTGCAGAAGGGAGGCTGGGAACGTCTCCGCGTGTTTGTGTTATAACATCTCAAGTCTACGTGCTGTCTAGCTGGAGAACAGCCTCCAACTAGAACAATAAACCAGCCAGTCTCTGTGGTGCTTAAGCACAGAATTCTTCGTGTATTTTCAGTGCACACAGCCTAAGATAAAATTCCTGCAGGAGGTATAAAATGCAATACGACATCTTTCTTCCTAGCTGAACACTTCCCTGGCTGCAGTTCTGCAAAATCCTCCCAAAGGAGGATCTGGCCGTCCTTGGCCTGGCTCCTCACAAGCGGTGAAATCCGGATTCGAGCCCTTTACAGCCCCGCTCCCAAAAGGCCTGTCCTCGTCTCCAGCTGACGGAAAGCCTCACCTGGAGGGGTGCCTCCCTCTGAACCATCGCCTGTTCAGATAAATCAGCTGCTAAAAGCAGTGTCGGGCGCTCTGCCTGCCAAGGCACAGCCGGGGCTCCCTTCCTCATAAATAAGTTGGTTGTTTTTTTTTTTTTAATCTTTGCTGCCACACTCCCCTTACGGAAGATGGAGAAAGTGACTGTGGAAAATGCTTTCCGAAGCACAAGGAACACAAAAATCCCGAAGTGGTTGTTTTTTCCTCTTACCCCCGTAAGATGCTGTAATCGCGGATCTGGGACAATGAGACTTTTCAGATGAGGGTATGATTTCCTTTTGGTTTTGTATGATAATGGCCTTGAAACCACCGGCAGTAGACCAGTGGTTTTCCACAATGTAAAATGTCTGCTTGTGGAAAAAACAGCTCTGAGCATTGAAAAGCCTCAGCGCTGAAGCTGAGGGAATTCCTCTCAACGTGGGGGAGTTCCACAAGCTCAGTGGAATTCCAGCAGGACTCGCTTTGACCTATATATTTATTTTTTCAAGATGCTAATCTTCAGGGAAAATACAACAGCTGAGAAATATTTATGTAAACTGTGTAATCACTGTGGATAAACATACGCAGTTTTGGCATGTGTATGTATTTGTTGTCTTCGAGCTTATGGCAAGACCTGAATTCTCCTTCTGCCCCGTGTGCCAGTTACTGCCCATTTGTCTTCATCCCGATTCCAAACCACAGAGTTTGGCAGAGCTCCCAGCATCACTCGGTCCAAGCCTTCAGAGATGTGACTGTTCAATACGGTGGTGATCACTATCGAGTATTGCCAGTAAGGTCCTAGCTGTGTTCTCTTTCCTTCTAACTTCTGAAAAAGCAGGTAATATGCAGAAGATGATTGAATAGTTGATTTAAATATAATTTAAAGGAAAAAAAAAAAAAAGAAAAGGTAAAACAAGCAGGGTTAAATTGTACGACTTACAACATCAAACCCTGAATGCCAGATGTTACACCTTTCACGAGGTGGTCAGCTAAAGGGGGGGCTGTGTCTTTGGTTTACATTCTTCCTGGGAAGAATAAAGCATCTCTTGGAAAGCTAAACTTCTGACAGGTTCTGCACCAGGCTGGGGTATATTATTTCTTATTAACCTCAAACCTGCTTGGAGTTTAATCTGTTTTTCACTTTCAGATAACATGTAAGACAGAACTTGGTCTTATTACTTAATCATTTTCTTGCTACGCAACGAGGCAGTTACGAGACCTGTGTGGGGAGTTGGGTCACGTCCCCTGTTGCTGGGGCGGTTATGAAGGAGCCGAGGTGCCGGTGCCGGGCGCAGGAGCCAGCGGTGGCTGGCGGTAGCTCTCTGTGGCGCAACGCCTGTGCCGTCCCCGCAGCTGCGCTGGTGCGGGCAGGGCACTGACCTGGAGACCAGGCTGTGGAAGTGACCCACGTGAAAAGCTGAGCGTGCGTGTGTGTGCGCACACAAACTGGCGACCCCAATGCCAATGTTGGGCATTTCCCAGTGCGCTTTCCTTTCTGAGCAATTGATAACACAGCGCTAGCAACAGTCACGGGAGTGTTTGTTCTGCTAGAAAGTTCCAAAGAGTTCAATAAACTTAGGCCTGCTGTTAATTCAGTTATCTTCCAAACCAAGCGTTCTGATCGAAGTTATATCAAAGTGCAATTACAGGATTGTTTATGCCTGCTCAGACAAAGAATTGTACAGTGGCCTGAAATTTAGAAAAGTGCTTTAATTATCACAGTGTCAGCTCTTAATTTTTTGGGTGTTCAACTAGACTATGCACAAGAGCAGGGCACATTAAACTAAAAAGTAATATGCAAATTAGTTTGAAATTTCTTCTAATTCTGCTTGAAATGAGCTAGAAATCTAAGCTCTTAGCTCACTTCCAGCAAGTCAGATGGCAAATGGCTTTCAAGCAAATCTGAAGTTGTATTCTTCATACCTTTCTATCATCTGAAAAATAAGCAAAATGAAACACACACCCCCCCGCTATTCCTTAACATGTCATTAGGAATTAGATAACATAAAGCGCCCAAATCACGAAGTGGTCCATGCTATTTTTACCTTCTAGCTGCAGGTAGCTCCAGCAGCCCATCGCCATAGCGCACTGCGCTGTAGGGAGGCTACACAACTGGGGTTCCCCATGCTGCCGGCGTTTCGCGTGGCTGGGATCACACTCTACCCACAGCCGATCTCTAACGTGGCCAAATTTTTGTTTAAATAGGTATTTACACTATCTTTCACAGTATGGAAAATGAAGGCTTTATTTTTCTTCCAGTCATTGTGACATTGTTCCTTTATGTCATTTTGTTGTATATTACAAATTTTTAATGCGTCTTTAGAATATGTTTCTAATCTCTTAAAAGATCTTAAAAGCAATGTGAGAAGTAAGTTCCTTTAAACACAATTTAATCCAATGAAGAGGAAAAAAGAGGGAACAAAGCCAGTGAGATTTATGTATAAGCAAACACTGGTCACATCTTCACTTGTCGCAGTTCCCCCGAGACAGCCATGAGGAAATGGGATGTCCCCTTGGGGAGCTGTTGGTTTTGGAAGGAGTAGTTGGGATCTGCATTTCTAGCACAGCAAATGCCGTTACAAATGTTTTTGCTAGGATTCCCTCTTGTCTGTACCTTTGATGCTATGATGTCCTCCAAACCTTTATACCCTAAAAAAAAGGCTCTCTGCGCTATAATTAGGGCATATATCACTCTATCCTTAAGCACATTTTGGCTGCTTTAGGTACGTTGTTTGGGAAGGGGATTTTAGCAATTTGTCTCATATAGATGTAAATAGCAGCAAAGGCCCCTTCCTCTTTCTCTTCCTGGGAGGTCGATGTTGAAAAAAGAGCTTTATAGCTTTGGGGGAGCAAAAGAAATCTGTGTGTTAGACTTCTTGGAAAATACATTATTAATGAAGATCTGTTCCTCCCAGGAAAAAAAAATTCATTGAATAATTGAAGCCATTTCATGTCTTTCCTCATTTTCAGGCCCTGCGTATAATTAGTACAATTCCAAATAACAGATGGCAAAGTGCTAAGGGGAGCGATTGTATATGAGATGTCTTATGGAGGCATTTTATGCAGATGACGTCCTACGTACAGCCGTTACGCTGCAGGCTTGCTCAGACTGCTGTCATACAGGCAGAACTGCAGGCAGAAGAGGCACAGGTGGGAGTGGATTCAGTGGGTTTTATCTGCTCTTCATACGCGCTGCTTGCTTGCACATAGCAATTCATAAAAGCCAGATCCCTTGCCCAAGAGCACCCAGCGTGGTGCTTTTGAGCTGGGTGGGTGCGGGTGCTGGCCCGCAGGGCTCGCTGCCAACCTCAGCCTGGAGACGCTCGGCCCTTCCCTCGCCTTCTGCCTCCCTCTCCTCTCTCCTCCATCAGGTTCTAGTCACTGTGATGTTGCAGGTTCTTCTGACTTCTCAAGCCTGCCATTTACTTGCCGACATCCTGAATCATGCTGATTTTAGGAGCCGGAGAGACTCGTCCATCTGCAAGGCAGCGATGGGAAGAGATGTAGCTTCTACTTTACATGGCTGTGAAAGGTCTGTGCACTATAATCCTTCTCGGGCTTTGGTTGATTGTTCAGCTATTAAATATACCGCACTGTGGAGAAGAGTCACAAAGTTTGGCCAAGTGCTGTGTGGGAAACATCGTCGTGCCAGGGGGAGCTGACCGTGTTCGGGCACAACCGCGGCTAGACGCTGCGCACCGCACCTGAGCTAGCGCGGTGGTAGCAGCTGCCCGCGGCAGGGCAGCCTGCCTCTCCTGCTGTAGTGCCCGATTTATTTAACTTTGGACATTCAACACTTTAAGACAGCTTTTTTTTTTTTTTAATTAGCAAAACCTTAACACTGCTGGAGGCCAGCAGCGGGGGACTGGTGTAGCTCAGGCTGCGGGTTTGGCACCCCGGAGCCCAGCCGTGCCGGGGCCGCGGCAGAGCGAGGAGAGCCGTGCCAGCCCAGCTCTGCCCGACGACGGGGCTGGGAAGGGGTTGCAGTGCCGTGGGGCTTGCAGTGGTCTGTGCTGGAGCCTTTGAGGGGTACGGCAAATCCTGTGAGTGGTGCCCTAGGAAGGGTTCCTGCTGTCCCCACCTGTTTATTTTTTCCTTGCTGGATTCAGATTTCATTATGCCAAGAAATCTGGCATTTGTGGTAAATTACATTCAAGCCAAACAAAAAAGTTTTTCAATTATGTTTATAAGCCAGCTCTGCCTGGGAAGCTTTTGTACTGCCGCTTTCCTTCGGCAGGGCAGTGCCCGTCTTGGAGCTGCAGTTCTCGCAGGTGAACCACATGAAGTGTCGGAGGTTGGGACCTTGATCTTACGCTCGCTCAGCAGGAGCAGTTGAGCCAGGACAGCTTCACCCCAAACTCTGGGGCAGCCTGGGGCTTCCACGGGTCTGTTGAAACCTGCAGCTGGAGGGTGGTAGGGCTGCTACCGAAACACCACGTGCACAGCCATGCAGCGGCGCGGTGCATGCTTGCGGGGGTGATGGCCTCTCGGCGCCCACTTGTCCCCCGGCTCCCTTCCCCAGGGATCAGCCGAGCAGGGTTTTACTGCAGGGCACCAGCAAGGCTCGGCTGGGAGCTGGAGTCTTCGTGCCCCATGCCTGCAGGAGGAACAGCAACACTGGGGGTAAAGCGAGACTGCTGGAGCGTGGGCTGCTTTTAGCATCTGAAATATCTGGATCACCCTGCACACATCCCCTAATTACTGCAGCCAGCCGGGCCAGGAGCTGCCACGGCCCCTTCATCAGGGAGAGCACAGAAATGCTCAGATGCATTTTTCCAGCAGGGAGCTGGCAAACGAGCACCTGAGTCCAGACACGATGACTTTGGCTTAGGGACTGAAGCAGAGGAGAAATGGGTCACACTTATTCCGGAGCACGGGGAAACCAGGTACTGCTGGGCTAATATAGACAAGCCACAGATAAACAAAAGCAAACATTTGACTCTCTCCCTCCTTTGTACCAAGGGTAGGTGCAGCACCAGGCTGTCACATTTACGGTAACAGGCTGTACGGCCTCTGCCCAGCGCTGCCCAGGCTGGTGCGCAGCGGCAGCGTCTGCTGCTGACCCCTTTGCACTGCAGTTGTCATCGCCAAGTTCTCTTCTGCTGGTTCATGGTGGCTGGGGCAAGGTATTAATTAACTTCCCCTAGTAATAATTTATAACCTAAAAGAATGTTCCCATGTTCTACTTTGCTCGTGGGGATGAATCCTGAGTGGGGATAAACATCCCCTGTTCAAAAGGCTCTGCAGGAAAGGCAGCAGCTCTTGCTCAAGGTCAGCCTTAATGACTCATTCCAATCAGTCAAATGCAAATACATCGTAATGAACTGTTAAATATGCATGACTCATTTAATAGGCCTCAGTCTAACATAAATTGACTAATGGGTATTTAATGACAACAAATGTGCCTGACTCCAGTTGTATTTTTTTTTTAAAGCCTGCAGGATGCTAAAGAACCCAGTGAATTTAACAGCACGTCATTGATTTACAGCCGGAGCCTGCCCTTGTCTCCCAGTCTAAATGCCCAGTTTCTGCAAACTTGCTTCAAATTGACTGGGAGCTGCAGGATTAAATCTGGGCAGCACTATTTCAACATCTTGCCTGAGAAATGCTATAGACGTCTGTCAAAACAGCGCGAAGAAGGTCTGTAATCGTTCGGGGCTGTTTGCTTTTTGAATGGACGGTGGTTGCATTAGGCTGTTTCCCAGCAGAAAGATTTGTACTGACGACGTTCCTTGAAAGACCAGTTGACTGTAACAAAAAAGCGTGTTATTGGGGTGCTGTAGGAGCGAGGGGTCCCAGGTATGAGATGAATTTCCCCCTGCCAAGTCATTATGGACATGTACCCAGGATCAGTAAACTGCGCACGGTGGCCAAGGCCACCTCCTCCTGCTCCTGGCCCCTCCGGCCCCGGCGCTGCTGGTACGCTACCGGTGCGCTCGCTGCTGCACGGGGGCTCCCTGGCATGCCGCAGCTTGCACGTGGGCAGAATCTCTCCTGCTCACCGGGCTTTTAATGCACCCTTGGAGCCCTTGTGCTTTCCACCCCTGCCTCTCTAGCGTGCCCCCACCCCAAAGTTGTGCCTCTCCTCCCTTCTGGACCCAAATCTGTTCTGGAAGGCTAGACTTCTATAAGCAAATGTAAATGCCCGAGTACTGACTTTGCAACTTGCATTAACTTGTTCTTTCAGCATAGCTATACATGAGATACCTCGTGTTCCTCAAAATGCCCTTTCAGCCCCACTGTGTGGGGTGCAGCGAGCAGATCTGGAGAGCGATGGGTTTCCTAAGTCAAGCCTGCGGAGCGCAGTGTGGCCCTGCGGGCTGCTGCCAGGCAGAACAACATCTTTCGTAAGCACTATTTGTTTTGAAAAATAAATCCCTCTGCTTTTCAGTGGAAGAGTGGAAAAACGTACCAGCTGCCCGAGTGTTTAGAGGTCTGAGAGGTGTGTCAACACTGTGTAATTAAAGTTTCCTTATTACCCATGCTGGAAGCCTTATCAGGCAAACACAGGTCTCCTCAGGTGCTCTGAAAAGACCCAGTGTGCACGCTGGTGTTCTGGCCATGCGACACTATTTTCACCATAGACACTGGTTTTATTGGATGCTTTGATGGGTTGTTTGCATGCAGTTGTTGTTTTTAACAGAATAAGAATCTCTCACAGCCTGCAGCAGAGAACTGAATGGGAATGTCGTGGCTGTGCTTTCCTAAAGCCTGGTATGTAGGAAAAGACCATCAGTTGCTTTCGAATCAGTTTCTAAATAAATGATCCATCAAGGACGTAGGCATTTGGAAAATAAACTCACACGGGGATGATGGATGTGTGGTATTTTGAGAGAAAAGTGCTCTGTGGGGATTATAATTTCCCAGTAACATGTTCAGAACGGTGGTTACGCTGGCATGTGGCTGTCCCGCAGCCATGTGTTGACAAGCAGACAGCTGGTCACCCCCGTGGTGTTTTGGGGTGTGCACAGGACAGAGCAGAGAGCTAGCGCTTAAACCACTGGAACTTAGCTCCAGTTTGTTTGTCCCCTGCGAGGGATGAAGCAGTGGACCGCTGCCGTAACGACATACAGTGTTGCTGGGAGCCGCTCACCCAGCTCTCGGCAGCGCTGGCACTGCCCGTGTTTTCCAGATGCCACGTGCGATCTAAACACTGCATGAATGGCTGGGTTTTTTGGGATCGGGTGAAGCAACTAGATGTCAGTGCACGTGTTGCAAATGCATGGCCATCTGCTCGGGGTGCGGCAGTAGCTGGTTTGGTATCTGCCAGCGATTCTGAGCAAGCTGCCACTAACTGGCGAATAAAGCGGGTTTGACTTGTTTGCTAACGGGGCGATTAATAAGTTCCCCAAATGTTGGGGTTTTACTTTTCCCGCAAAGTAAGCCTAGCGACTGTAAATGCAGCCCTGCAGCCTGCATACAGAGTGAAACGTTTTTTCTGTAGCAGGCTGAAAAGAGCTCTGCTTACATGAGCCTGGAAAGACAGACTGATCCCTTTGTCCTCAGTCATTAATGTATATTGACAAGTCACACAGCAGCAGCTTTTTGGCTTGGAACCTCCCTTAGAGCACACTTATGCACAGCACTAAATAAAATGGCTGTATGAAAGCTTACAGGGCGCAGCGCAGGACTTTCTAAAAACGTCCCCTGGATACAAACCCGCCCTGCAGCAGTGGAAATCCCAGGCGGGGAGCATTTCACATGTGTCAGCTGCACAGCCACCCAATCGTGTTCAACCCAAAACACAGCTGAGCTTGCTCTCCTGCTCGTTTTTATGCAAGGGAACTGCAGCACCCTCACTTTCTCATGCAAGGGTCAGCACTTTCAGCCAGGGCACCCAGGCTGGGCATGCCCTGCCTCAAGAAATTGAAACCTAATGTTTTACAGAGGGCCCTGGGGCTTCTGAACAGCGGAAGACAGTGGTCCACAGCTAAAAATACAATCAAAACCACATACAAAAATGCCACTGTACCATTTGAAACCAAGAAACAACTTTTGTGCTGATATAAACCGGTTCAGATGCATCGGTTGCAGTGGAGCAGAGTCATTTTGCATTAGCAGCGTTTATTCTTAAAGTTAAAAACATAGTAATGTTACATAGCAATGATGAATAAACCATCAAGCTTTGAAGTGATAAAATGTGTTACTATATGAAAATGAAGTGCTCTTCTTTAGCGCTGTGCTTTAATATAATTAAAATATGCAGGTTTAATTGGTTTGCTAACTATAGAACGTCACTGAGCTGCTGCATCTGTTGCGTTGATCTCGGAGCGTAGCAGGAGAGGCTGTTCTGTGGTTGAAGACGACTGGATGCAATCAGGACACAAGCCACCAGGCTTTGCCCTCCTGATGCCTCTGGGGATCTCTCAAAACGTGGGATGAAGAGCAGCACCCTCTCCCTCCTCACGCCTCCGAGAAGCGGCTCCGGGCTCTCCACCTCGACGGCCGCTGCAGCCCGCACAAGGCAAGTGCTTTGCACAGCGCTGGCCAGGCAGGGTGGGAGCTGGGGACCTCCGCCTGCCGGCCCCGTGGCTCGCTGTGAGCTCCGCACCCCGTCCAAACGGGAGCGTTTCACGTGAATCCTTCCCCAGGCCCCCGCGTGCGGCGGGTGCTCTGGGCACGCCGCAGGCTCCCCGTGGCACGCAGCAGAGCTGCAGCCTGCCCGTCCTCCCCGGGCAGTTTCTGAAAGATCTCTGCAAAGGGGAAGTGTGTGTTTGCTCTCTCCTTGGCTCAGCACACATTTTGCAGTACCTTCCTCCCACGAAAACTGCCCCTGTGCCCTGCTCAGCCAAACAAATCGCTCCTTTGCCTTGACTCATTAACGATTGAATCATATGCAAACTAGTTACGCAGCGATGCTGTGCTGCGCTCCAGGGATCCCAAATCCTCGCCAAAGCATAGTCCAGGAGTGCTGACGGAGAGGCAGCACCCAGCCCTGGGGATGGTAAGGTGTCCTTGTGCCTCGAGAGCTGGCTGCCGGGCTGCGGCTTCTCGGGAAGACTCTGCTATTCCTATAGCGGGACCGTTTCCGAATGAACCCTTTGACTGTTTTACCCTGACTGCTTGCTTTGAAACTGATTAATCGGTCTTTTTCTAACAGCTACCTAAATCAACGTATCTGTCAATACAGTAATTTTCAAGTTATTGTTTGTATTTGTAAAGTGCTAATGTTAGTGCGGTGGTTTCTAGAATTAAAATCTCACTGAGGCGTTGGGTTCCTTCCCAAGAGCCTGAGCAGCCAGGCTGAGCTAGGTGAGGTTACTCTGACCAGCGAGCGTTCGTGGCTGTGTGGCTTTTGTCTCCTGCAGTGCATGGTGTAAGCGTAGGTATTTGCTGGATGTAACTATGAAGTTTTGTATATGCTGTACTTTATTCTGTCCCATGATCGACCTTTAAAATAAAATACGGTGCTTTGAGAGCAGAGACCTATTAACAAATTCTAGACACCAGAACAGCTTTGAAAATACTTACAACGATCACACGATTTGTGGAGACTGTCTTTAGCAGATTTTGTGGCAGTCGCATTGCTGCTCTTTCAGAGCTTAGACTTAGCTGGATTTCACTTTTAATCTATATCCCATTTTTCTAACATTTTATTTTCCCCTGCTTTCTAATTGTTTTGCTAATATTTTAACCAAAGGCTCTCGCTAAAAGCTTTCTTTATCTTGCGGTCCCCCGCGGGTGGGTGCGGGTGTCTTTGCCTGAGGAGGAGAGGAGTGAGCACTTGAGATCCTACTCTGTTTCTTTCCCTGTAGCATGGAAGGATTTTTTTAACCAGTCTTTAGAAAGAAAGCAAAACGTGTCCGCAGGCAAACTCACGCGTGATGCAGCTTCCTAGAAAGCTTTGCTCCTTAAAGAATACCGACTGTGCTACTTACTTCTAAGCCGAAAGGAGAAGCTCTTTGTCTGGAGCTAAGGAGAAAGCCAAATAGCAGCGCAGGAGGGCTGGCGGGGGTGCTGGCAGCCCTGCCGGGAGCTCTCCTGGCCGCAAACAGCCACGCGTTTGCCAGCCCAGTGCTCAGCGTGGTCCCGGCAGGGAACAGCTTCTCCTCCTCCGGCCGATCCGTGGGGCTGGGCTTGGGGCACTCCGTTGCACACAGGGTGTGGGCTTGGCAGGAGTTACGAGCTATGGTTGAATAAATGATACACAGTGGAAGTTAGTAAGAAAAGTGACTTCAAGTTTGTGAATTTGGCTGTGAAGGCATTTTATCCTGGATCCTTCCCTTCTCGAAAGGGCTTTTTGTAGAAAACAGAAGAGGCTTGTAAAACCCCAGGAGCAGAAATGCCCTGTGTCTGCAGGAACGGCTTGGAGGTCCCGCGGCACGCCTGCCGTGATGCATAGGATACGTGCTTCATCCTCACAGCGCTTTCCGTGCAATTCTGATACCGAGTTACCAGCAAAACGGCACAAAGTGCATGACGAATTTAATTAATTATTATCAGGTTCAATTAATTTAGTAAACCTATTCTCTCCTGACTTAACGAATTCGAGTAACGCTGTCAGAGCGTGGCCGTATTGCTGCTAATGAGTTCATCCTTCATCAGTCTTTGACAGCGGACTTCTGCTTTAGTGATGAGCGAGGAGACCACGGGACAGGGGTTGGGTAACAGGGAGGCAGATGATTTCCAGCAAGGGCTGTGACAAAGTGGTGGCAGACAAGTTTCACTTTCCCAGCCTCGGGTACTGCCATGGGTTTGGGCAAGCAGCAGGTGGCAGGTTATGGCCCATACCTTCAGGTGATGCGCTTACTTCAAACCCCCCACAGGGTTTTGCTCGGGCCAGTTTTCATCTTGCTCGGTAGCTCTGGTCAATAGCTGAGAGTGGAAATCTTGTGTGTATAGGGGATATTCTTCGGGTTCAAGTCTCTACGTACTATATAAGCTGTAAGGAAGGAGCATGCTATATTCACCTATTACAGCAACAATATAAAAATAGCCATGCGATGATCTTTTACTAATTTTTGGTGTGTGTTTTTTTTTTTTTTTTTTCCTTGTGACTTTCCAGGCTGTGAACGAGACAGGTGGCTGCTCGCTGACGAACAGAGGCCTAGAAAAGTATTATCTTTCCACCATGTACAGCCTGGAGTTCATTTTAGGCTTCGTCGGAAACACCATTGCTGTGTTTGGCTATATTTTCTGCCTGAATAACTGGAAAAGTGGCAACATCTACCTGTTCAACTTATCATTATCAGATTTATTATTTCTGTGTACTCTTCCAATACTCGTGAACAGCTACTCCAGAGATCAGTGGGCAGAGGGGAGCATCTTGTGCCACAGCAACAGATTCCTGTTGCACGCAAACCTGTACAGCAGCATCCTTTTCCTCACCGCTATCAGTATTGACCGATACATGCTCATAAAGTACCCTTTCAGAGAACATTTTCTACAGAAGAGGAAAGCGGCCCTTATCGTGTCTGTTGCCATATGGATCGGGGTGATACTGGAACTGCTGCCGTTGATGTATTTCCTGGAGCCCATAACGCCTGCCAATAATTCCAGGTGTCTTGATTATGCAAGCTCTGGAGACCCCACGAAAAGCCTCATCTACAGCATGTTTCTGACTGTCTTTGGGTTCCTTGTCCCTCTCGTGGTCATGTGCTGCTTCTATGTGAAGATGGTTCTTTTTCTTAAAAACAGGAGCGAGCAACTCAATTCCCTCCTGACACTTGAAAAACCTTTTACTTCAGTCGTCCTCACAGTGGTTATCTTCTCGTTGCTCTTTACTCCCTATCACATAATGCGCAACGTCCGACTTGCTTCCCGAATACCAGCCTTGAACGTATCTGCGTGCACGCAGGGCATTATCAACACCATCTACATCATCACGAGACCCATTGCATTTTTAAATAGTGCCATTAATCCTGTTTTTTATTTCTTAATGGGTGACCACTTCAGAGAGATGCTGATGGCAAAAATAAGGCAGCTCTTCAGCAGGTTGACAGCCACCAGCAAATGAATGGATGAGGAGACCTCTCATAGTGGGAGACGGGGGGGGAAATCTCTCAGGGAGAGCATTCACCAATGTACAGTGCCACTTTTTTAGATAACTTCATTTGTGCTATAGAATACGCGTGAGCTGACCATGTTCCTCTAAATGCACTGTTACCTTATTGCACAGGAGACCTCCTCCTGCTGATCTGACTCCAGCAAACCGGAAGCGATGCTCACTCGCAACGGTACAGCAGGAACCATGCTCCCATAGCAGGACACGCTATGGCCTATCAATATTGTAAATAAAAGATTGTCATGGTAGTTCTTAGAGGGAAAATAGGCTGCTCTCAGACAGCTGCTTCGTGGGCCATAACTTGATGCTGGACTGGACCTAGGCTTGGATAAAACGTGCCGGGGCGCTCATTCACACGGTCAACGCAATCCAGGGATCGAGCTGGAGCCCTTCTTTGTAGAAGTGTTTGCAAACTCTGCGTCTCCTGGGAGGTTTACCTTTCAGAATAAATAACTGGGACGATTTACATTTCCAGCTGATTTGGTGAGGGTTGGCATCTCGGATGTGGCAAAAAAGGAGGGTGTGCAGACGGCCGGGTAGAACGTTTGTCGGCATTGCAGAAGGGAGGCAGCGGCTAGGTTGCTATTTTAGTTTGCGATGAGTGCAAGGAGCGCAGAAAGCCGTGACGTTTGGCTGCTGGTCTTACAAGCATCTTGTGGAAGCACTGAGACAGCAAAGGGGGGGGGGTGTGTGTGCAGACAGGTTCTTTCACGCTTTGATGTTAAAACTGGATTCAGCTTGCAGAAGTAAAAATAAGAAAATCTATCGGTTTAGTTCTTAACTGAGATTTGCCTTTGTACGTCACTGGGACAACCATGCAAGCTCACACCGGTGTTTTCGCAGTCACTTTTCAAAGTATAGATTTACTTGACTTCAATGTAATTATCTATAAGTGCGAGCAGAACGTATAGCTTGAAGCAGAATTTGAACCTTCCGGTTAGAACTTCATTAACAGTTCCGATAATGAAACAGGAGCTAACGAGGAGCCAGTCCTCTGCCTCACATCCCTGGAGGATCGTTGCAGCAGCAGAACTTACTCTCCAGTTGACTGACCTGACTTCAGATACAAAGGGTGAAGAGATCGATGAAGTAATACGCTTGTACGAGCTTGGGCTCGGGGGACCTGCCGAGAGCGCCGGGGCGCGCCGGACGGCGCGTGGGCAGCAGCATGGGCAGGGTGTGGGCAGCCCCCTCCTCTGCCTGAGTTCCAGCAGGCGATGGAGGAGTCCCCGGTGAAGCAGGAGGTGAGCACTGGCCGGGGGCTCGCTGCTCCCCGAGGCATGGAGGAAGGACCACGGGTCGTGTCTTATCAGAGACAACTTTAGTTCTGCTTCCTGATGCGTTCTTCATTTGCAATACACTTAAATGTTTCACTGATGCCTGCCTGCCTGATAATAAACTGTGCATCCTGTTAAAAAAAAGCACTTCCTTTGTGTTGAATATTTTGGTTTATATGCTATTCTCTTTAATGTCCGCCAAGCCACCCTATCTGCCTCTTTCCTGCTAACAGGAAAACCCTAAAAGTCTGTGAGCAAAAAGTACTCATTTGGCTCGATTTGAGGGATAAAGTAGCAGCTTTCCTCTGCGAGTATCTCGCACAAATACCCGAGCCAGCATTCCCCGGGGGCGGCGGGTGGCCAGGACGCACTGGGTGCTGCGCCCGGCCAGCCGCGGTTCCCACGCTGGAATGGTGCAGCTTTGGGGGGGCTGGAACAGCAGCCGGGCTGCGCCGGCGGGGAGAGGGGTGGCCAGAGGGTGCTCGCCGAAGTTTTGACAGGAGAGAAATGTGCATAAAGCCTTATTTTCCTCCTTCTGTTTGCTTTGTAAGAAGTCTTTGCACATAAATCACTAAATCACTCTGTCAGTGGTGGAAAAAAGATCAATCGCGCGTGTTACGGCAGCGTGGCTTGGGACAGATAAGGCTGTGCTTGAGCTTCCGTTATAAATACCTCTTGTTTTTTAAGGACATAGCACCAAGAGGCAATAATTCAGCTGCGTGTGACATTGCACACGTTCAGCCCAATATAAATGAAGCTAAGAGCAGAATTTCCAAAAGTGAGTTGAATATTCCCTTTTTAAGGTTGGAGTCTAACACGTTAAACAGGAATTTTCTTCCAGGGAAAGCACCATACAGCAATAAATTTTAAGCTGAGACACCTTTAGCAGGCTCACCTTTGCCTTTTGCAGTAGACAGAACAGGACTCTTCAAAGAAATGTTTATTTTCTAAAACTGTAGCTATTTGGGGCTTTCCTGTACCAGCTCAGTGGCTGCTTTTTCTTGTGAATGGGCTTATGTGGGGCACAAGAGGAGCTGGTGGGTTTTGTTTTTTTAAATATAATCCCATAGCAGAAGTGGAAAGGCCATGTGCACTCTGCCTGGACATGCTGTTTGCATTTAACTTTTTTCCCGTGTTAGAGAGTTGTGGTTGTCAGCTCCTACCTCTGACTGTATCTGCTTTCACTGCTGCCATCCATCTTGGGCTTGAGAGAGAATGTGAAAAGAGAAATTTTGCATTTTCAACGCAAACCTGCTTTCTGTTTAGCCTGATTTCTTATGCGTGTCTCACGTAGGACTCTGCCAACCCAAACGCAACGCCTATCGCTGCACAACGCAGTTCGTTGCACCTTCTGGTCACCGGGTCACCCAGCGGTTATTCATGAGATCAGTGTAATGGAGTGGTGAGTATTGTTAACGCCGGAACAGCACGCTCGGTTCAATTTGCAGCCCGTGTGGTGTTCCTGGGTTTATGCAGGCAGCTCCTTAGCAAGAGGCTCACCATGGCTGCCGGTGCCCCCACCCCAGGCCCGTCGGAGGCAATGCCCGTGGCGGGCAGTTTGCCACATGTCCTTTCTTCTCAGTAGTAGTGTTTCTCTTCTGGTGATTGCTATCATCTTCACAGGTTATGGAAACATCTTTCTTCACCTTTTGATGTCATGGGGCAGTTTCGTGATACCAGCCATCCCTTTTTTCCTCCACATGACTGCTGTACGTGCTGGGCGGTGAGATGGCAGCAACCCCCAGTTGTGCAAGTGCTGGTTCAGCATCCCCACCTCGGCTGTGAATGGGAAAGCAGAGGGAAGGGGCCACCGGGCGCTTGTTCGGGCCCCGTGCTGAAGGCAGAGCAGGAAGGAAGGGGAAAGCAGAAGAAAAATAAACCTCTGCCTACCGGCCACTTCCCAGAAGACAGCTTGTGCAACGCTGGGCTCGCGTAGCGCTGGCGGCTCGGCCTCCCCCGCGGCTGTGCGCACAAGGGCAGGTGAAGACAGGCAGCTTCCCTGGGAGCATCCACACTGGGAATGCGACAGTATCTGTTTAATTAGGCCTGTACGAGTCTGAAATGGTAAGCCACAGCCTGCGTTTAGTGATATTAGAAAACACATCTCTGCCCCTTCGGAGAGCGCGCGGGGTGGCAAGGCTTCTTGGGGGAGCGCAGCTGGCCCTGCCTGACGCTTGCCCCTGCTCGTTCCTGCCCGTGGGTGGGCACGGGATGCTCCAAGTCAGGCACAGCCGCCACGGTCGAGGCACGAGGACGTGGTCCTGCTACAGCGTTATCAAAGCAAGGTCTGGTTTTCCCATCAGCACACATCAGCAGCAATTCTGTTACTGCCAGGGACGCGACTCTGGGCTCTTCGTGTAAATCAGGAAGAAACTTACGGTTTTGCTTTTGGTTTTTTTAGCACAGAAAAGAGTCAGAAGCAGAAGCTCAGGTTGCTTTGGCACGTGGAAGCTCTGGGTTAAGATGTTCTCCCCAAGGCTGGGTTTGCTGGAAGAGGAGGCACTGCTGGCCCAACAACATCCAAGCGTCACTGCCCTGGTCCTGCCGGGGTCTGGCCAGGGTCTGGCTCCACTGTCCTGCCCAGGCTGGGACAAGGCCAGTCCAAGCCCCATGACAGGGCTGGAGCTGCGGGCACGCTGGATGCCACTGTCTCTCCCTACCAGAGACGCATCTGTGCAGCACGTGGCATCCCACGTCTGGGTGATCGATGGCCAGGAGGTGATTTTTTCTTAGTAAACAATGTGTAGTGACAGTTCTTATGGATTAATATGTTCAATTATTTGTTTTGCTGTGTCCATTGAGGGAAGCAGGGTCATCTGCTCCTTATTAAGTGCATTGAGCCACTAAGGACACCTCCCTGTGTACACACTGGTGTCACATTTACCGACATGGCTATTGCCCGTCGGCTTGGTACCCAGCAAGTAATCATCATCTCTAAATATACGCTCTTTCTGTTAATATATACTATATATCCATCAAAAAAAAGTGCAAAGTTAGAAACTAGTGCCTGTGCATCTGAGAGCCCAGCACCACTTAACAGAACTCCCATACGTTATATCAACTGGTTTTTATAATAGCGGTGCTATTATTTCTCTAGTATGTGTACTGATCATATCATGAAATTTTAAAAGACAGAGGCTGGCTAATTAGCAAATTGGTTATTAATTCATTTAGCTGAAATTCTGAAGGACTGCAATAGCTCTAACTTCAGCAGGAACAGGCTGGCATCTGTTAAGCTCTTTTTTGTTTCTATGCAATTAAACTGCAAGACAGATACTGGAAAAAATCACATCGACAATTTCCCATGAAGCAGCAGCATCAGGCTGCCCACAGGGGTGCAGGGCTGAGCGCCGCTGCTCCAGCGCAGGGCCGCAGGGCCATGGGCTGAGCAGGGCCCGGCTCGGCTGGGTGCAGGCTCAGTGCCCTGCGTTGTCCCTCTGGACCCAGGTCCTGCAGCCCAACCCAAAACCTGCTTTCAGTTCCCACAAACAAGTGGGATTTGGAGCTGCAGAACGAGAAACTATTTGCATAGTTTTTTGCATATTTGCATGCCCTGACCAAGCAAACAACTTCCTTCCCAAAAAGGAGGCCAAGCCCTGCAGCTGGCACGTTCCTTGGCCACGCTCAGCATCTTTCACTCTTTGAAAGCACGGCTGGTTTATCAAGGGTTGAGCTGGGTTCTGCCTTGTAAAGCCCAGCCAAAGGCGGACCTGGCGCCGGTAACCTCGTGTCCAGCTGCAAGGCGGTTGTCTCAGCTGTAACAGCATCAGCAGCAGGTAATATTTCCCTTTACAAGCAGTGCTGAGATCTCTGAAACTGTTTTGAGACTCAGGATTATAAATCCCAATGCTTTTGAAAACTGGCTTTCACGGCACTACCTATTATACAGGTTTACAGCACCTGCAGATCCAGGCAGTATGTAAAACCAGCATCTTCTGAGATTTCTCATGGCAGATACTATTTCCCATTTCACATATTTTTGCCAAAATTCCACACTGGTGACAGTTGGTTTGTGTTGCGTATTGTCATTTTCAACGTTTCCTTCTTTTTAATGTCTTCACTGCAGATGCCGTACTCCAGCAGTCGGACTTGTGGGCCACCTAAGATGCAGGAAGAGGAACTTAGATTTTATTGACCATTTATTCTAGGACCAGCTGTTGTTTAATCCCAGGAAATATTTTCTATTTAATAATATAAAAATACATAATATCATAGGATAACTCAGGGCAGAAGGGACCGCAGGAGATCATTTAATCCAACCTCCTGCTCAAAGCAGACAGCCGTGAGGTCAGACCAGTATATCCACAGCAACTGTGAATGGCAAATCTGAGTTCACCCTACGTGAAGAATTAGATATAAAACAGACATAAAGATCTATAGCCAAAGTAAAAACCCATGTTATTTATATAATTAAGTTTTAGAACCAATCTGTTCAGAATGGAAGAAGACAATGAATTATGAATATCAAGCAGTACAGACTAGTTCCTTCTAGAAGGAAAATTTAGCAGAGGACATTCGTACTACACACATCGCTAGTGTTAGAAAACACAGGAGTGGGGAAGAGAAGGCAACGATCATATTAAACTGCAGGTGTAAAGTAAAGCCAGGTAGTAAGAAACCTTTTGCACATGCACCAAGGCTCAGCGCTTTGCACTTGCTTGTAACCGAGCCAGGTCTCAGAACGAGCCCGTGCCCCAGCTCAAAGTTGGTGGCGTAGAACCCAGAGCCCAGAGGCGAGCTCTTCGTGCTCTCCTGTGGCTGGAAGGCAGCACTGCAGCAGCTCGTCGGGACTGAAAGCAAAGGCAAGGAGAAAAAATGACGTTTAATAATCTCTTAGTAACCCTGTTTCTGAGTCTGGTTTTATCCTGATGATATGACATTGATTAACATAACAAATTAATTTTAACCTTTTTGATCATTTGAAATTGTGACTTTTGCAGCTCCTGCATTGCCTAGCCTAAGGTGGATATCACAGCAGCAGCAGCAGCAGCAGCAGCATCCTCCTCTCCGCTATCGCCCCGGCTCCCTTTAGCTCGCTGCTCTGATTTCTAACGCTGCTGCAGCAGACCCTCCCTTTTCTTCTCTCAGACTTCATAAACCCCGCTCTGTTCGGCTGGGGAGCTTCTCGACAGAACCCAGGCACCTTGGGTGATTGTAAGACCTGTTGGGCTCTGGTCCCTTTCACCTTCTGAGTCTTCTGGTCTTGCAATTAAAAACAGCAAAAATGTGATAAAAAAGGATTCCTTACAGAAATTATCTCAAAAATGAATAAATAGTCTGTAGCATCCAGCTAAAAAACCATGAAAGTTTCTTTCCAAAATGGCTAATGTTCAAGAGGATGCTTTTCTTCCCTCCGAAGTTACTCTCTGCAGATGTATGGTTTTGCTCTCAAGGGGCCGGTCTCAGGACCTTTGCATGAACCGGTCGTGTTTCACCTCACAGGCAAAATGCATAATTCTGTAAAACCATCTCAGGGTAACAGCGCTGCTCCCCCGGCCCTGGGTGTCGTGGTGTTCCCAGCTCCGCGACCCCTTGCAGGCTTTTGGCTTTGTTTTCTATGTCCCAGGTGACATTAAGATAAAAAACCTCTGTGTTAAAGTTATACATGAATGCTGCTCTCTGCTTAATTCTTCTGCTCCTGAGTAGTACACACAGAAATTTAAATAGACAACCCCCAAAGCGCAAGCTCTCCTGAGGGCCGTATTTCCCCCAGGCTGGGCTAAGCGGGGCTGAGCCAAGGTGCAGGCATGGGGTAAGAGCGATGGGCTGTGGTGTGGGTCCTCCCCGGGGAGAGCCATGTGATTCCCCGTCACTGCTGTGCCTGTGGCCGTGCCCCAACGCTGATACCGGCCCCAGCGCCCTGGCTGCCCCCTGTGCCATCCCGTGCCAGCCGTCCCAGCCATCTCACGCCCCGCTCGGGATGCGGGCGCCAGCACCTGCAGGGGCCGGACACGTGCACACTGGGCTTCGGTCGGGTCCTGCTGGGGTTTTTTTTGGTTTCATTTTGTTTTGTCTTCCCTCATTTTGGGTGGGGACAGAACGCTCGGCCTCCAGAAGAACAGGAATTCAGCTGTGAGTCAGACTGAAAACAGTCCGAGTATGTTTTAATGGCAGTAAGCGATCTAAAAATAAATGTTCCTCGTGATGAGCGGTGCTGGGTACTGCAAGGGGTCAGTGCAGCTCGGCCCTTGGCTCTCCCCAGCGCAGAGGCCTGCTCCGAGCCCAGCCGCTTGCTTCCCAGTCAAATGCAGAAGCCAAGGCATCGGGCTACTTTTAACCACTGTTTTTAGGTGCCTGACGTGTCAGGCTGAAAGAGGGAGAGTTGCTTTCCAGGAGACGTCTGGCTTTAGGGGAAGAGCTGCGGGAGCAGGACCCACCTTCTGCGGGAAATCACAGCTCAGCTCCAAACCCGCTGTCAGAGCAGCGGGCTGAAAAACGCACGTGTGTATTTTTTATTCATTCAAAACCCAAGCAAACCTCAGCTCCCCTGCAGCTCTGAATATGTAAACTGTCCTACAATGTTTTTTCTGACATTTAGAAGGAATTTCCAGGATTTGCCTTTGTGCCCATTGCCTCTTGCCCTGTCATTGCCCAGGCAGCGCTGCTCCCCAGCACACCTGCATCGGGGACAGGATCCCCGCTCCTTTCCCACCAGCTCTCCAGCAGTGCTCGATGCCAAAGCAGCTTCTGCTCTGCATTATTCTAATAATTATTTATAAGAATATCTTTCCAGAAGAACAGGATTGCCCACAGGCTACCGCAGTGGCTGTGGATTTAGTGCTGTGCTGTGCGAAGGCTGGCTGCCTGCAAAGTCAGAAAAAGTCCTGGAGACTTGAAAGGAGCTCTCCCCCCGCTCGGCTGCAGCGTAACTGCGCAGCGCGTACGCCAGGCTGCCCGGCCGTGCCCGCTGCCGGCGCCCACCGCTGCACGCGGGCACCCCCCTGCGCGGCGAGTTGCAGCAGCGTGCTCCTGGTGGGGGGGCCGGCACAGCTGCACAGCTTCAGATTTTTACCTGCTGATGTTGATGGCGATAGAGGTGTTCATTCAGCTGACTTTTGCTTGTTTTCAGTTTGGTTTCCACTTTCTAAAAACGTTTAAGCTAAATAATCTTCCTGAAGCCCAGGAGGAGCTCGATTCTCCCAGAGCCTGTAAGGCAGCCCAGTGCACCCCTCGGTTTAAACGTTGTCACCTCAGCAGTACCCCAAGGCCCACGGACAGCACCTGAAGTGTGCAGCACAGCACGTACTTAAACGCTTAACGTTTCTACATATTTGTGCAAAGCAGCTTCGTAGCAAGTGATCAGCAACACGGGGGGCTGGCATAAACGCATAAACACCCTGAGGACAGGGCATTGCACGTGACTGGTGTCACGGGCAAGGTGGCCGTTAGACTCATCTTAATTCTTTTCACTTTTCCAGGTCTTATCTTGATTCTGATCCACATCAGTGAAGCCAAATGTTTAAGTGCTGCTTTTGACTCCCATTGTCTATGCCTGCACTCTTACTTCACTTCCTGACGTAGTCGCGCAAGAGTGGCAGGATGGAAAGTTTCATGAATAAGCTTCCAGTTGAAGTAATTAAGTCAGTTGATAAATAAAAGCAATTCAGCAGCTTGTGTGCTGACTTTTGAAATAAATTCTGCACTCTCAGCTACTCCAAGGCTTGGTCTTACGAATTCTTTTTCCTTCCTGGAGACCTGCTTTGTTTTGGTGAGTGCTGTTGAGAAGCAGACAACGTGCCCCACCTGCTGCCTGCTCAGTTCCTCTTTCTGATGGGCAAGACAAAGACCGCGCCCTGCAGAGCCCAGATTTCCAAACAGCTGGAGGCCATAGGCTGTAGGTGCTGTTCCGCACCCTACCCAGCCAGGTGATGGAGAGCCGGGGTTGGGGAGCGTCCCACTGCCCGGGCGAGGGCTGGGGGCGGCCAGCAGCGCCAACGGGCCAGAGGCGGGGATGAATCCCACCTGCCCTGGGGCTCCCCATCAGATGGGGCGTGGCCGCTCAGCAGGCATTAAATAGGCATCGTGATGCCGGCTGCCCGTTTGGTGAGGACCTCCCCACCATGTGCTGCCCGCAAGCTGTGGGTGGGGTGGGGGGGCACCCAGAGTGCCGTGCCAGGGGCGCACGAAGAAAGAGCCAGCTGGAAAGGTAAGAACAAGATTACATTTCTCAAATGTCTTTTTCTAACTGAAAAATAAACTGCAGCAGAAAATGTTGCTGCTGAATGTGGCGTTTGTTGGGAAAGCCTTGTTAGATGATCTGCTGGAGAGACAGAGCTCATACGAGCATTGTGTGTGGTGTTGGGTTGTGGTGTGAGCCCTCAGATGGAAATACGAGTTACTATAGAGAAACAAATCTTGCTAATTTCCTGTGTTATTATTTCATATCAACAGAACAGAAACCGCTCTTTGATGTTCTCTAATGGCACACCTCAATCGTTAACCTGCTAACTTGAATAATGCCGCCTACTTGTGATGCCGAGATCTGGAAAAGCTAAAGCTAAAAATGACTGTAATTCTTAGGAACCAGATTCGAGTTATAGGGGTTGACAGTAAAAAACTACTGAGGTTCAGCAAAGAGATCGATCGTGTGCTGGTCACCTGGCTGCTTCTGGGGTAGGGAGAAGCCGACGTGGCTGTGCAAGTGCAGCTTTTCAGGATGTAAAAGCTGCTATATTGAGTTATGTTGAAAGGGCACCTAAAGCACTTTTTTCTTTGAAAATGATAACCCTTTGTCATAGGGGTGAGGATTACCTAAACCTGAAAGTTTTTGTTCAGTGCAGATTTCTCTACTCTTAATTTAGGAAGAAAAGAATGTTTAAGTTAAGCACTTGTTGAAGAGTTGGGGCTTTTTTCCCTCGTGCAGAATAAGATGCTGAAATCGGCTGTTTCTTTACGTAGCATTTTATTGTAGTGTTTAATAGAAACTAAGATTTTAGACATTTATTCCTTCCAAGATGTAAATGTCATAGCAAAGTCGACCCCGCTCCTCTCCCAGGCTGTGCGTTTGTCCAGGCGGCTGAGAGCGTCGGGGAAAATGCCGCACGTGCCACGGCTCCGCTGGCCGCAGGGCTGTCCACACGCAGCCGGGTGCTGGAGCCGCTGCAGTAAATCCAGAAACTGCTGTAGTGTGAGCTGGCGTCAGAGAAGCTTGTCCGGGGGTTGACGACAATGTGAATTTGACAATACCAAATGTTGATGTCTTTTCAGGATATTTCAGTGTCATGCCTTCTTTTGCCTCTGTTAGAAGAGTACTTGGCAAAATAGGACCCAGGTGGTGCTGGCAGAAGAAAAGGTTTTTGTGCACAGGATGCAAGTCTCAGGTGTAAAACTGAGCTCAAGTGTGTTTTGGCTGCAAATGCTTAAAATGGAACATAAATGCCAAAATCAGTAAATTAAGCATTGATCTATTAATGTATTGGCTCTTCCATGATTTATCATCTGACGTTGATTAAGGACATCCTTGGCTATTGACCGTTCTTTTCTTTTTAGTGATGTGTCATCGATTTATTTTAAAACATTGGCTTTTGCTTATTGCGGCGTACCTCAGTAAGCATCTGAGAAGATGACAAAGAGTCACTTTATTAAACACGTGTTGTGTAACTGCACAGGTTTGAGGCAAACACTGAGCACTGCAGCAGCAATGCCGTTACTGACCTTGTTTGCAGTTCTCAATGCCAGCCTCAGTTTCCCTGCTGCTTTCATGCCTCCTCGCTTGCAGCCGCTGTAGGACAGGCAATGCCTGTGCCATGCGGTTTGCAAGTCGCTGGGCATCCTCCCCCACAGCCCTGGTGAGCCCCTCTGCAGAGCCGAGATCACAGAGCCGAAATGGAATAGAATAGAATCATTAAGGTTGGAAAAGACCTCTAAGATCATCTAGTCCGACCGTCAAATATCTCGCCTGCGCCTGGGAGGGGAGGTACGAGGTTGCAATAATAGCTGTAGGGAAATAATATGTCTGTAATAAAAAACTGTCACCTAGGCTGAGTGGCTGTGATGTTACAGCTTCCTGGGAAGATACTGTCATGGATAGAGGGAAAGAGAGTAGAAAGGAGTATCTATTTCCATGGATTTGCTCTGAGGAAGCACTTTTTAAAAATCTGTCCTGGGAAACATTTAAATATTTAGAACGATTCATCTGAGTGGAGGGTGAACGATGTTCAGTGTACTTTTAAGCTTAACACTTGCCTTTTTTCTTCCTTCAGACAGCACTTTTGCCCGCACTTGACACCAGGAGCAGCTCCCCCAGGGTGAGGACGTGTTGGGACTGCGGTACCGAGAGCCTCGGGCTGAAGCACATCTCCCAGACACAGTCTCACTTGTGCACCATTAGTGATGCTTGCAGCGTGTCAGACGCAAGCGAGCAGGGAAGTGTGGGCTTAGTACCCATTTAATTTGCTATTTAATCAACCCACACAATTTTCTTTTGAGCTTACTTCAAACAGGAGAAGTCATCGTGGCACACAAACTGGGTTTGTTGGGCTTGTCTGACACCGAGTCAGGAAGTGGGAAAATTCGTCGTCGTCCTCTTCAATAAACTGAATGTGCAGACGATGAAATTCTAAAGCAAACCTGAGAAACGATATCAGGCTGGAAACCCTTGACTGAAAATATGAGCGTGAGCAACATTCCTGTTCACGTGAGCAGCTGAGATTGAGCAAATCAAACATTTAAAGGCTGTCAGTAGGCTCTGGTGCTCGGGGTACGCTCTTTCCATGTTTCGCCAAGACTACCCTGTGATGCTGAAAACACGACAGCGACAGCAGCGGAGCAGAGGAGATCCCTGAGCGGGTGGCAAGGGAATAGCATGGGCTAAGGAAAATATACACGTCGTGTACTGGAAATGCAGACGAGGGTTCAGGTCTCTGTTTCAGAGCGTTACCAGGCATTCAGAGCATTGCTCCGCGGTCCAGGAGTTGTCAAGTAGCGTTGGCATTGACTGGCATTTCTAGGGCGTTTGTGCCCCACTTCAGCCACTGACACCCCTCATCCGTATCCTACCCCGTGACGTTACAGCTTAGGCTAAATTTGCAAAGACTGAAATTCTGAAAGTGAGCAGTTTTTCTGTTATTGGTAGAGGTAATTAAGCTTTGGTTACTTTTTAAAACCTTTAAAAACAACTGGGGTCAAACGGCGTCAGATTTGGTTGGGTTAGGCGGGTACTGACATACATAGGTGTGAAGTGTGCTTTATCTTGATACCGTTGAAGGAATTTGCAAATGTTTGTACCTGAAATTTGGGAACATGTTACTGTATTTTTAGATTAGCCCTGTGAAGGTGTGTTGGTTTTTTTTGTTTGTTTTGGTTTGGTTTGGTTTTTTTTGTATTGGAAGTAAACTGTGGGTATTCACTGTGCTGTAAATGAAGTAAAAACTGGTATGCCAGCGTGCCCCAGTGGAGGGCAGGCCACAATGCCGTATTGTAACTGGAGGACCGTAGTAAAACATGATTTAAAAACCTTTTGTTGCCAGTGTGACCTTTAATATCACCTGGTGTGGCCAGCAGCATTACAGGAGACAGAAAAATGAAGTGACCCCCAAGCGTTTGTTAACCAGGTCATTTAACGGCTACTCGCTGTTCTTATCCCTTCTGTTCTGTTGGTTTAAATACCTGGTGGTAATAATTTGATGCTTTTTATTTTTTCTTCACTTCAGGCTGTTCTGTGTGTGTGCCAAGCCAAGCGCTGGCTGGTCCACAGCCCTGTGTGGCCGTGGAGGGGGCACACGCACCGGTCCCTGCTTGCACCCGGTCTGGGGCTGACCCCCAGCGGTTTGGTGCAACGGGGTTAGGCAGGGAAACCCTGGCATAACGGCGTCTCCCTGTCTGGGCCGGATCACGCCGGCAGCTCTGGGTCTGGGAGCAGCGGCATCAGCCGGCGCTGTTAGAGGAGGGGTCTGGGGGTGATGCCCAGGTTGGGGCACAGCTGGGGGGGCTCAGCTGCAGCTGGAAGTGCACATCTGGCTGCAGCGTGGGTGATGGTCGCAAAGGCTGAGCACTGCATCGAGACAAGTCACAGGGCAGGCCTTAACGTATCAACATATTATTTTCTACCACCTCCTGTTATAAATGTATATAATCATATAAGATATACTAAAATATATAAATGTATGTAAATATAACCATATTATATAATATATATTTAAAATAGATATTATAAAATAATTTCTATTATAGTTATATATAAATATAACTGTATTGTAGACTATATTTAAAATGGATATTATAAAATAATATCTATTATAGTTATATTCAAATTGACTCCATGCCCTTGCAGTTGTTTTCCCTTCCCGATCATTCGTAGCGTTCCTCTCGTAGCCCTCCTTTTGTCTTCCCCTCCTGTCCCTTTGTGCCCCTTCCCAGGCCCTAGGTGCTCTCCTCCACCCGTGCCTGCCAGGAGGCTCTCCAGAACCTTCTCCACCTGAGTGCCCCGATGCATCTGCAGGACTTGTCCCTGCTCCGGGCACCACGGCTGGGCGTGCAGGAGAGGTTCACGGAGCCTTTGCTCAGCATCGCCTTGCAGTGATGCCTGCTAGCGAGCGCGTGTGATTTGTTGAGCCCTAAAGCTTGAGCTGGTGTTACCATCAGGCTACGAGACTGTGCAATGTAAAGCTTAGAAAGGAGCTTCGTTAAGAGCAAAACCCAACAGCGGTAAAGCTAGTGGTGAAAGCAGCAACTATTTCCATAATTAAAATCTTTACCTTTATAGGTTTCTGAATTAGCTGGAAAAAAATATTGCCCCAGGCTCAAGCCTGTCAGTCTCATTTAGCTTTCCTTTTATTTCTGTAGATGGTAAGTTTTGCATGTGCTTTAACAGCAGTAATTCCAATTATTTATTTTAAACCATCGTCTAATTCAGGCATGGAGAATTATGTTTTGAAAATGGCACGTGAATTTTTAAGACAAATGTGGCGCATGTAGGCAGCGTTCATACTCGCAGCATAATGTGTTAAACTCTATCTGGCCTATAACTCAAATTTTACAGAGTGCCAAAATATCCACTGGCATAATATAGTAGGTTTTAGTACCTTTGAAGTGACAATATAAGTGTAAGGTTAAAAAAAAAAAAAGTGGTTTCAGAATCCCTGAATGAGGATGCAAAAGAAGAGCTGTGATCAGGTTGCAGAGAACTGGGAAACTCTCTAAGTAAATAATTGCTTGATGGTCATTATACTCAATATTCTGGGCAAGTTTTTGCACTTGCATAGCTGAAAGCATCAATTAATGGGCCTACTTGTGATTATTATAGTAAATCACTCGAAACATGCAATAAAGTCTCCTGACACGTGGAGCCATCCCAGCAGCAGATACCGTTCTGGTGTACTGTGGGACGTGGAAAGTGGGCAAGAAGGAAAACCCCTGGTTTAACAAACACCTGGACTGACAAAAGAAAAGGTCCCTGTCTTCTCTCCCACCCCAGGAGGGGCCAGGGGCCCTGGGGCCGCTGAGCTCTGCGCTGCCCTCAGCTGCTCTGAAGCCGCGATGCTCGATGCTGTGTCATGTACCGGCGCTGGCGACCGCTGCGTCGGTGGGAAGTGAAGGCAGGAGCCACGGCGCTGGTGAACAGGGTTTCAACTGAAACCAACGCCAAATTTCCTGTAATAATACAGCAAGTGAAATTTATGGCCAGGCCAGCGCAGGTCTGAATTTGCACTGAATGAATTATAGTTAGACGCTAAAAGCAGCGGTCCCTTTGGGCTGCTGCTTCACCTTTTCCTTACATGGCGACTACCGCCAGTCAACATCACTGATTTATTAGGTGTCTCCTTTGCTTTCTTCCCTGATGCTTTTTTTTTAACGATGAATATTAACATGTAATGGCACTGTATCCAACTTAAAAGATTGTTACTTAGTCATCTCATGCATGATTAATAGCGATTTGCTAAGATATTTTCAGAGGGATTTAACAGGATTCTACATTGCAAAGCACGTGGCTGCATGCTAAGCATTAGGAAGCTATTAGAGGCTTTTTAGAGAAGTTTAGAATTTTTTGGTGCACAATTATGCATTGTATGTCTTGCAGTGGAAAATACTGCTTTAATAAGCATATTGGTATTAAATTTAGTATGAAATAGGACATAAGAGTACTTTGATATGGTATAATCCTTCTGCTTTTCCAGCAACAAGCTCCTGGTGTACGCTCCAGATGTTCATTCTCATCAACAAGCCTCTGTAAGGTCTCACTTTCCTCCTAATATATGTTTCTGCAGATGTAGCAAATGGGAGGTAATGCGCAAAAATCCTATTCCAAGTAAAAATACTCGGAAATATCCCGTGTAAATGAAAGTACGAAGAGCAGATTTAACCCGAGCCGCCAGCCAGGAGCCGGCCTGCCGTAGGCTCTGGGGGATGGATGTGCGGGAGCCTGCGCCACGCTGCACCTCCGTCCCGCGCTGGTAGGGCAAATGACTCAAAATGGGTGAATCATTCCAATGTGCTTTTTCCATCCTTGTAATGTAGCTGATGCAAGCTAGCTTTAAAAAAATTCAGACTTTCTTTTTTTTCCTTTAAACTAACAAACACCCCCCTGCATCTGATTTCCTCTAATCAGCTAGTGGAAAGTTTCAGATTGAGATTTCTTTAAATGATGAACCCCGGGCTGCTCACATCTCATCTTTTCCTACTGAATAGCTCATGGAACTTTACGAGTTTACCATTCTTCTAACCGAATAAAGCTGTCAGGATGCCGGATTGTTTTTTACTGGCAGGTTTACTGGAGGAAATCCTCCTCCCGCAGGAGCACAATGGCTGGTGATTTCTCCAGGGTGAGTAGCAGCCAGTAAAAACAAACATTATCCTGTTATAGTACATTTCTACAAAGGCCTGAATTAAAAAGCTTATGTATGAGGTTCAATTATCATAATTCTATATCTAATAATATATTTTTGAGTGGAGAGGAAGTACTTTATCATCGTAATTTTTTTTTTATGGTGTGTGGAGAAATTCTGGTTTCTGTTGTGCGTTTCCAACCCGGCGTATTTGCAGGGAATGGTTTAGGTATTGACGACCCTAAGCAATGCTGTTTTGCCTGAGGCTTGTGTATACAGTTCTGTCACGGGGAAATGACCTTTTCCTGATATGAGAGAGCAATTTATTTTCACTGCCTATTCGGTTTTCAGGTCGTTTTTTTCTTATCGCCTTTTAATTAATTTTCGTGCATTTTAGGGAGGTCATTATGAAATTACTAACACCACATTTAGTCGCCCTGTGGCAAGTTTCAATACATCTTCAGGAACTTGGTTTTGCTTATTTCACAGCGCTCTTCTTCCTGGGGCCAACAACACTCCTCCACTTGACCCCCGCGCCCGGTGGCTAGGCCAGGAGTAAAGCCTCCCATTAAGACCAGCCCCGGCAGGCTGGCATCGTCCCGGTTTGACCGTGCGTGCTGCAGAAGAGCCCTTCCCGGTGGCTGTGGAAACCGCGACACGGGAGCCGCCCTCGCGCCCCGTGCCTCAACGGAGCAGCGCCCGTGCCGGTGGCGAAGCCATCTCCACCCTGCGCGCTGGGAGGCAGGTCCCTGTGAAGCTCCACCTTGGCTTTTGGCCAAATGCAACCTGGCAGCATGGAAAGTGCAACTTTGTGCTGTAGCGGGTTGAAGGTGCGTGATAGGACATGTGGGTGCCCTTGTACGTGATGCTGTTGGGTGCTTAAATAGTTAAGGAGTGAGGCTGTGAGGTCACAATAGGGATCTTCTCTCAGGGATGCTTTGTTCGTGTAGTGGCCATGCTTACTGCTGGGTATGATTTGCATGTTATCCCCAAAGATATTTCGGGTGACTACTGAAATATGCATGAAGAAAGCTTAAAGGTGTCTCCAGTTCCACGGGGCTTGTGGACGTGAATGTAAAGGGAGTGGGCAATAATTCCCTGTGAAAATGGAGCCGAATGGCATGAAAACAGCAACTCTCAGCTTAGCGTCAGTTTGCATATTAACGCCCCTGTTTTTGAAGGTGCCTTTTCTTTTTAAGGTCTCATTTGAATGACTGTACAGGCAGCTGAGAGAGCAGGGTGGCCTCCATCCCAGGACTGGTCCTCCAGCAGCCGCCGCGGCCACCGGTCGCTCCTGCTGTCCTGGGGACCCGTGGGCTGGAGCCTCCCTGCAGAGGAATCTCATTCCTGGCACGAGCCGCCCGCTCCTGGCCCAGCGCTGCCGGGAGGGGAGGCAAGGTGAGCTCTTGGAAAACTTCAACATCTTCTGTGCAGGAAAAACAGAGGTGCTGGGAAGGACGGTGCCTCTAACAAATATCAGCAGGCTGTGCTGAAGCCTCATGCTGCTCCTGAGCTCTGCGCTGCCTGACGTGTTTGGAAACCAGACTGCCGCGCTGCCTCCGTCGGAGCCGTGTCTGTCCGGCGAGGCTGCAGCCTGCGAGAGGGCAGCAAATCTTCACTGAAATGTTGTGAAAATACATCAGTCCGCAGCCCTTCTGGGATTTAATAAGTACAGACACGGTCCTCAAGTCCTTAGCGCATGCAAACCCACTTGAGCTCACGGGACACCTTGGGTGCTGTACTGGCAGAGCCGGTGCTGGGGGGCTCGGGGTCCAGCGGCTGCCGCCATGGGGGCAGCGGGTGCTCGGTGCCTCCCAGGTCAGACCCGTGCATCGGCCCCTCTCCCCTATAGCTCCGGTATAGCAAAGGGTTCTGGCCAATACCTATGTTTGCTGAGCAGAGTGATTTGATGGATCACTGTTCTGAAAATTGAAATGGGATAATGAGAATGATTTTGGGTTTTTTTTTCTCTCCTTTATTGGCCTACCTGGACAGGATTTTTTCTTTACCGTTTCCTTAAAAATGCAGCTGAGCCAGCCACTGGGTTCTTTCTTAAGCAAAGAATTTGGCCTGTTTGAAGCTGGAGCCATAGCCGGGACTGCTGATCCCTGGAGACTGCCGACAAGGGAACTTCGCCGGTGACTGAACTGCTGCCTGACCCGAAACCAGGAGACGGGCGCTGGCGCGTTCCTGTTTGGTGCTGAGCCCTCTGGCTCCGGTGTGGAGCGGCTAGAAGGGGGAGACAAGAGGCTCTTTCTATGGGAGTTCAGCAGATTTATCTCCTTTAAAATACCAGCATAATGCAGAGAGCTGCTTCAATCGAACGGGAAACCCGTTTCAGCAGTTTTTAAGGACTAAAACATAAAAGTGTGGTGGTAGGGATATTTTTCCTAGTTTTGCTCTCCTGCACGTGGTGAAGTTTGCTGTTTCAATATGACAATAGCCTGTGAAACATGATCTTCAGGCCGTTTGGGAAAATGATGTGCCGGAGTGTTTGCACTGCGGACGATGTCTGTTCTTGGCAGCTGCCCGGACGAGCGTCCCGCTCTGTGGGAAACAAATCCTGCGGGGAGCTGGAGCCGCCTGCCCAGCCTGGAGCGTGTAGCGGTGGCCCGGTCAGAGGGCTGGGGGGATGGCAGGTGCTTTTCTGGGTTTCTTGATTGAAATTCTGTGTACTCGAGCCAAGACTTCAGTGGGTGTAACTTAAATAATACAGATATATGGTTCTTTCAGCCAGCTGGTGTTGTCTGCTGTGATAGAGTATTTTATTAGAATTTCTCTGCTCCATGCCTGCAGATCTCATCCCAAACCTTAATTTGACGTTTGGGCTGTGAAGGTGGCACACTGCTTGTTCTGTGGTAAATCCTGCCCGAGAAGCTGGACACGGGGACGGGCAGAGCCCTGTGTCCCGCTGCCCCCATGGGAGCCCCGAGCCGGGGCAGGGTGGGCTCCGTCCCCGCGGGAGGTGCAGGACCTGCAGCCCTGGCCAGCACCACTCGGGTCTGTGGTGTTGGCATGACAAGGGCACGGCTGTGAGCGCAGCCGGGATGTCCGACAGGAGATCCTGCTCCGGGCGTTGGACCGTTGGCGTGGTGCTTCTCGCTGCCAGTTTTGCTTCAGTTAGAGAAGTGTCACGAGGCATTTTAGATGGTTTTATTTCCATAAAATCCCTTTTAATTCACGGCTTTTGTTTATTTTTTTGGGGATAAGTGTTGTGACCCCTGAGTGCCTGTCCCAGTCCTCGTCCGTGCCTTTGCCTAGGACCAGCTGCACATCTTTCATCTTCCTCTTCATCTTGTGCATGGAGCCGGAGTTGGGTGGGCAGATGCTCTCTCCTTTGTTTTCATTTTTGTTATTTCCTAGAGTGATTTCAGTGGTCTCCTCAAAGAAGCCAGAAATGAATTTTCCAGTTACCATCAGAGGTTAACATATCCTTTGTTTTGTCCTGACTGCAATACCTTTGGGCACAGTATTTGGTACAGCTTGGCAAGGGAAGAAATAACATCAGAATTGACCTTGGTACCAAAATAAATAGAGAGGAATTATGTTTAGTGTTAATTATCCTGTTCCCATTAACAGTTCCTCTGCTTAAGGTAAAATATATGAGGTTCCAAGGAGCTTTGTGTGACTTTTGTTGTATTTATGAAAGCAGCTTTTCAAGACCTACCGCCTGTGCAAGAAAGAAAGAATAAGCCTGCATGCTTCTTAAAATGGTTTTCAGACTGCTCCATGTAACACTCGCTATTGCTTTACACAAGACAAAGATCAAAATAAACAGACTTAAATGCTTCCTCTTAGCTACTTTATTCCTATTTTGAATTATATCAAAGAGAAATCAGCTTTTTTCTAACAGCTGCTGCATACCATGACAGTGATTCAACCTGTTGTATAATGTACTGATACCATGGAAAAATAATCATTTTCTGAAACAGTATATCTGAGCGTGAAGTACTTGAATTTGATTCCTTGTGCTGGACTTAAATCTTATTTCTTATTTTAAAGAAGGTTTCTGTTTTATGCCTTTAACAGGCAACCTGTAAATCTGTTTTAATGGACTTGCTGTCCAGATGTGCACTTTTTATTTATCTTTGTGTCTTTCTGTAATGTGATCTTTCATCCCTTTTCTTCTTCATATCCCTCTCTAAAGCGTAAGGTACAAGTAACGATGCCGGCGTGATTCGGGACTCTGCAGAGTACTGTGTGCTGGTGCCCTGCGGCAGGGGTACGCTCTGCCGCGGACAAGGCAAACCAGCCTGCAACAGCCAAAACACAACTTGGCTGAAAACGCAGTGTTCGGCAGCTTGACTTCACGCACGGGCAAGAAATGTAGTGAGTTGGTGGCATTCCCCTGTCTTCGCCCATGTTCGTTACTTTTCCTTCAGCCACCTGAAGGCTATTAATTTAGCAGCAGTGCATTACAAGTATTTTGGAATTCGGAGTGTGACATCTGGTGACCCATGAGAGGAGCATCTCTCCACAGATGGCTTTTCACTGCTGGCATGCTGCTGTCTACAGGCTGTGCCACAACGCAACGCAGCAGCGTGGGGCTTGGGAGAGTTTTTCTTCAGTAGGATTTTTCAATACCCTTATGATTGGAAGTTGAATGGCATGACATATTTTGTTTTATATGGAGAAAGTTGAAAAAGTGTTGTAAAAATCAGAAAAATATCAATGTATTTAAATAAAGTAACAGGACACATGTGCATTCTGCAAATCCTGAACTTTTTACTGTCACGCAACTGCCTGCCGTCAGTAGGACTCTTGCATCAGGCCAGCGCGGTCCGTAGCGGAGGAAGCACAGGGCAGGGCAGGTACTCAGCACAGGCGCCCGACGTGGGGTCCTGTCGTGCTCAGTGTCTGCTTCACCTCTCTTGGGGCAACTCAGACTTAACCTCAGGCATGAAAATGAGCCATGGTTAATAACAAATACGCTTACTATGTCTTCCCGTTGCAGCTATGACGGCACCATAACCAACCCCGTGCCTGGAGAGAGGCATTCCCCTGCTGAGATCCTGCATTTAACAGAGGCGGGCGACCTGAGAGCGATGGTGCCTGGGGTCGGCGTTTGGGTCCGTTTGCAAATAGCAAAGTTCTTTGCAGTGGGAGAGGTTTAAAGTCTACTCTGGCAATGAGAGGTAAACACGACTGTGGTCTGTGAAGCCTCAGTTTGTTGTTACTCATATGTTTAAATGGTGACAGCCCAGTAATAGTAAACATGAAATGCTTGAGTTACATGTCGAATACCAAAATAAAGGATAAATGTATCGGGATATAATAGAGAAGTAATTAATTACACTTTAAATAGTTTAAATAAGGTAGATTCCCATTAACATTATAACATTCAATCACAGAAACTGTATCTACAGGAATAAAAAACTCCAGCAAAGTAGTTTTCACATTCATGCTACAAGTATTTCTGGGGTTTTGTTTTGTTTATAAAATAAATAGCAAAAAACCAGATACTTGCATATTTATCTCACTGAGCAAAATGCACTGCCCACTGGCTTTGCCAGATCTCCTGCAATAATTATTAATAGTCGGTGGGAAGCTAAATGTTTAAAAATGTTGCTGAGAAGAATACCAAATAGCAACTCATTAACTGCACGACGACAAAGCAGCTCGACTAGCATTTTTATCCCTAATAGGAATATCAGGAGATAAGTCAATGCTTACTAAATCTCTCTGCTCGTAATGTAAGAATGAAATCTGTACGCACCGTCCATGACCTAGCGCTCTCCCAAATTCCTGCAGCAAGGCTGCTTTCCCGTAACCGACATCAGCGTTTCTTACAGGCTGACAGAAGATGCTGCCAGTGCCACTTCCACCTCCGAGAGACAACCCTGGCTCGCTGGACCCGGCCGGGTGAAACCGTAACCCCCCAAAACGCCAGCAGCCTGCCCGACCTTCGCCTGCGAGCAGGTGCCGGGGTTTCGGTTCTGTCCTCTGCCCTCCGGCGGCCTGAGCTCCCGGTCACCAGGCTTTCCAGCCTGGGAGGCTGGTTAGAAACCCTCCCGCTCACCGGCATAGCTGTTGATCTTGGCCACCCTGTTCCTCTAAGAACCCCCCTTCTGCCCCCTCCCAACCGTTTGCTGGTGCTACCGCTGTGCTTTGCTTTTTGGGGTGGCTGTACAAAGATTTGGTTAATGCCCAGGTCAGCAGTTAATGGCACACGGTGTGTCCTGGTGACACGGCTTTATTGCTTCCCCTCCGGGATCCCTTGGATTGCCTTTGGCGTGCTCCTTGCGGCTTGCTCCCCAGCTTCTTGTGTGTCACCCCAGTTGCTGCAGAAACACAGGAACTGGGAGATTAAATCTTTCTGCCACTACCGCGTCTTGAATATAAAATGCAAAGCTGAGCAGTTTCTTGCGAAAGGTTTGCTTTTCTGTAACCCTGCTATGAATTTTGTTGTTTCCTGCAGGACTGGATAAAATCCCAACATAAATAACATTTAAAACTACTTACGTACGGCATGACGTTAGCATCCAAAGTGTGTAATCTTTTAATATACTTGTCAGAGCGGGAGAGCGAAAATATGGAAACAAATCTCAGAACACACCTTTGCTCTGTCACGCGCTGTCTGTCGGTATTCTGCCATACAGTGACGGCACTCTGGCTGCAGTTTTGTATCTACTGTTTACACCAATTTACTCAAATTTTCATCTTTCAGGCAGTTCTGACCTGATGTTGTCATTAATAATAAATCTCTAACGAGGACTGGCCAGTTCAATACTCCGCTCTGTTGACACACAGCCTTAGCTCATGTGCTTTGACTTCTCTAAGGTATATTTTTTCCTTATACCTTTTATTTTCTTCTAATTAGCGATCATTCCAAACTGGGCATCCTTCCTGCTCACCTGATTGTCCGCGGTGTGTAAGTGATGGAGAAGCTGGGTGCCAGCACCGCTCTCCCTGCTCCTGCTGAAAACTGGGGATGATGCTCTCGCGCAACCAATTTTCAGGTAATGTGGAAGGCACCGTTTCATGCCACCGGTGCGCCCACAGCTCAAACGCCGGGTGTTACTTTTTAAAATGCACTTTTTCATCACTGTTCTTTACATGGCCCGGCTGTATCCAGGTCCCTGCGGCATCATGTCCGCTGCCCGCTCAGCTCCTGAAGCCGCCTGCGGCATCACCTCCTTCTCCCCAGACAGCGCCTCTTAAAGGTACTTTCTTAAGCATTTACCTATACAATGCTTTAAAGCAAAAGGAATCTAGTCACCTTAAAAATATGAACTTTATGTTATTACTAAAGCTCCAAGTTTTGGTTCTGGTTTGGAAATTTTTTTCTGCCTTGCCCCATAATAGCCCTTGGAAATAGGTAACTGTTTCGGTCTCGTTTCCTCAGTTGTGTCCTCTGCTGACTTAGCACCGATGGCCTTTTTTTCAGACTAGCACAGAGAAATGAGTGCATAATATTTCCCATTAACTGACTCATGTTCGAATTGCACTTCGCCCATTCTTTCTGTCAGCGGCAGTGACAGGGGGCTGGTACCTGTTGTCTTTCATGTCATGCTGTGCCTAGCACAACTGAATTCTTCTAAATGACCGTTCTACCGGTACTGCCGTCCCTCACAGGCTGTGCCACCCCGTACCTCTGCGGTGCCTGCCCGACCAGCCCTGCCACCCCGACCCACTGCAGCCAACAGAGGAGTCCAGCAGCTGAATATCCCTGGGCTGGTGCAGGGCGCTGGGTCTGTCCTGTGTGCAGACAGCCCTGTGAAGAGCTTGCAGGAATAGGATTAGTATACCAACAGGCTAGTAGTGCATTCATTAGAAACTTTCTTTTTTTTTTGCCCTGAAATGTCAAAATCTTTCAGAACAGGGTATTCTGAGAGGACAAATTTGAAGCCCCGCTCTGCTCTCCGCCTTCACGCCCTGCTGACTGCCCTGTTACTGCTCTAGGTGATCACCAGCATCGCTGCAGCTTCGGGACAGGGCCAGTCCAAGAACAAATGTGCTCCAGAGTCATACTCAAGATGAGAATTTATTTTCAGCTTGGAAAGAGTTTGAGCCTGGCAAGAAAGCTGAGCAATCCAGCGGTCAGGTCATTCTCCAGCTCACACCAGCTTCGGATGCACCTCTCTGGGGCAGGCATCGTCTGGCAAATCGTGGATAACATCGCTCCCTCTGCAGTGGAGGACCTCAACACCTTTGAAATAGGAATTCACAGTTGGAAGAAATAGCTCTGCTTTTAATATTAGCTAATAACGTGAGGTGGTTGTGAGAATGAGGAAGTCTGAAAGGGTTTTTATTTTTTTTCTTCATGAAGTCAGAGTGTCTACCTTTGTGTCGTTTCTGATCTTGGAAACATACTGGTAAATCCACTTCAAATCCATACTGGCCACTGCCATAGGAAGCAATTAACAGCTCATGGATTAGGCAAAATAAGATCTGTGCTAGCAGGCAAGTCTGGAGCGTGAGCACGGTGTTGTACAGAGAGCCCAGGACGCGGTGCCATCCACCGGGGAGCCCAGGACGCGGTGCCATCCACCGGGAGGGAAGGTCAGGGCTGGAGCCGGGCTTCCCATCCCTCCGCACAGCCCCAGACACACAGCCAGCCGGTCCGCACTGACGTGCATCTTGCGCTGCTTCGGAGTAAGCCTGAGAGATGTCACCTATTTACAGCCCCTGGTGCTGTGAGACAGCAGTGACTTTGCCAGTGCTACAAGGCTACCGTCGCACCTAGTCTTCTGCAAGGATCCTGCAGAGGTTCGGGATTTTATCACCGTTTATGTCATCATGTGTTCAGCTTGTTCTGGAGTGAGGTTACCAGGCTGCAGGCAACCACAAGACACCCGGGAGTCAACTAGGAAGATGGTGAAAGGACACCGCTGGAGATGGCTGAAGTGCTCTGTCGAGCGCGACTGCAGACGAGATGCGGAGGGACCAGCTGTAGCGGGGAGCCTGGACCGCGTTTCTGAAGGTGATGCTGCCCCCAAAGCAGAGATCTCTCCCGGAACACGGCAGCTACCCCAGGAAACGCTGGGACGGGGGTTCTGCGCTCCGCAGCTCCAAATGAGCATTTGGCAGGACCCAAACGAAGCAGCCTTTGTCCTCTTGAAGTTGTTTCCGCTGTTGGCCACCTCAGTTCTCCATCAATAGCCTGTTCCCCAAAATTACTGTTACTGGGTTGATCCCAGACGTGGCATTTACCAAGTACAATTTTTCAGTTAAAGTGATCTTTAAAAGCAGCTGTTGAATTTGACCCTTCTTTGCTGCTTCTTTCATTGCAACATCTGGTTACCGCCTCCAGCACCGTGCTCCACACTGAGTCATGGTTCAGCTAGTGAAGCGGGCAAAGCACTGCCGTAGCCCAGTCCCCGCTGGTGCTGCTGGAGCCTTACAGGTTGTGAAGGTCTGTGTATCCCCCGAAGGCTAGCGCCTTTTTCACTTAAAAAAAAAAAAAAATTGACCTAATATTCATTTACCTGAAATCTGATCATTACGACATCTTTTATGCTTACTGCTTATGAAGAGTACAGCTTTAAATATTGAGTTAGAAAATCCAGCTTATGTTTACGGAGTAAGCTAATCATTAACCCAAGGCTCTAGAGCTATTGCCCTATGCCCTATATGTCCTTAGCCTGTAACCATTGCATCAACCAAACTTTACTGAGCGAGCGCTGTTCTGGTTTGATTTCAGTGGGATGGCAGGCTGGGGAAAGGCTGTGCTCCGAAGCAAGCGCTGCCAGAATACGGTCATGAGCCCGTACACTTCACGAGTGGGACGGCTGTTTGTACAAACAGCTGTGTCATAGAAAAACAGATCGCGGGATTTTTTATGTTGTGTCAAAGTGAAGTGAATGGTGTGTTTTCTGGCTGTCTGCTGGGGTTTGTGTTTGTCACCGTGTTCTGGTTAAGTGGTAGGTACATCAGCCCGTTTGTAGTTCTCAAGCAACGTGTGATTACAGAAAAATCCCTGAAATAGGTTTGGTTTTTTTTTTTTTTTGACATGGCCAGACTCAGATCCTAGGTGAGAGGAAGATAGAAGTAATACTTTTGGTGTCTTCCCATTTTTTTGATCTGATAACTTTTAATTTGGGCGTGAAAGGATGGGTCTGGGTGTGGATGGACGAGGGCTGTTTGCAGGGGAAGTTGTCGTAACGAAGCAGTGTGGCCCCTTGAGATGCTGTGAACCCAATGCCAACCCCAAAATTCTTTATCTGTGTCGGTTAACTCCTCAGACTGGGAAAATATGTGCTATGAAAATACTTGTTTGGAGGGTGTTTCAGAGCAGATGATGAGTTTGAAAGCAGGTCTCAACCAGACCCGTGAGAATTAGCAGCATCTTCTAAAGACATCAGGGGCTATGGTTTACTGAAGAGGCAGGGAATTACCAAAGGGTGAGGCAGTAGTGAACTAGATGTGAACTAGAATACCCTGGAATGTGAATTTGCAATCAGCAGTGACTGAGAAATTTCCTACAGCCATCAGATTTTGATGTAGCTTTTGCACCGGGAGCCAGAGCCGCAGCTGAGCCCTGGCACCTCTGGGACAAGGGGTGTAACTGCGACACCGCGCTGCGGCGCTTCCCTTCAAACCTGCAACAGCACGCTTAAGTAATGTCTAAATATTTGGTTTAAGCCACAGGATCCCATTTTCTGCCATGCGCTGCAAAGCATAAAGCACTGTACGCGCTTGCTCATGGCAGCCCTGGGTGGTGCTGGCCGGGAGGGACGCGGGGCGCGGGGACGTGCACGGCTGTGCCAGCCCCTGTGGGGGGGCTCATGGCAACCCCCCTGTCTAACCCATCTCCCACAATGGATCCAGATCCCATGGCAGAGTTATCCCTCCCCGCGTGCTGCTGCCATCCTCGCGGTTCAACTTCTCCCCTTTTGGGGGCACTTAATGTGTGTTTCTGTAGGCTGAATGAGCGTTTTTTTTCTCTAGATGACTACAAGTGCAGAAGATGGGGTGGAGCGTGTGCTGCTGGCATTAATGGTGTTTATGAGAACATTCTTTGCTGGGGGCTGGAGAAGCGTGCTCCCACGCCTGCGTGCGGAGCTGACCTCGCGGGTAAAGGGCTGGGGCTGGGCACAGAGCCCCGGAGGATGCTTTGGTGAGCTGAGAAATGCGTCTGGGAAAAATACCCAGTCCTAAGGTGGGTGGCCCTAGAGCTGACAACCCCAGAATGAAAATACGTATACAGCCTCCTCCAGAGCACTTGTGATCTACTGCTGTGCTCTTCAGATACGGAATTTTTTTTTCTCTTTCCATTCTGTTTTTTGTCTTTTTCTCGCATTTTTAACATGCTGTAGCATATTTGCGTAATAAGGACTGTTGTTATCTACTAGTGCTATGACAAAACATCAGATTTGACATAGATTTTTTATTTTAATTTGAAAGACCCCAAAGCCAGGCTGCTAATTCTTGTTACGCTCAGCACCCTTTTTGGGTCAGGCTCTGTGAAGAGCTGCTGAGACCAACTGCTGCACCCTGGCAATATGTTCCATTGACACAGACGGCCCTCAGACCTATAGGAACAGTCAATTCACTCTTCTGAAACTCGAAAACTGGTGTCCAGCATGTATAGAGCTTTGACTGTTTGTCACTTAGGGACTTAATCACTATGCCAATGTTTTGTAACTTCTAATTACAAGTAATTGGAGAGTAATTCTATTACTGCCTGCAGTAATGCAGTCAACTAATTCCCCTGCATCCTTATGCAGCCTTCTGTAGCTTGCACAGAAAAATGTTTTTCTGTGCAGATTTTTCACCACCTTAATAAGAACATTTTGTGTGAGATTCTGCAATTCAAGGCTTTACCATAACAACTGTATCCGCAGAAGCCAAACCAAAGCTCTCCCGGCTGCGCTGCCCCAGCCCCAGCCATCATCAAAGAGCACGAAGCCCTCTTCCTAAATATCAAGTTTTCTAGTAGTTTTAATAAAGATTTGGGGATTGACAAGCCATATACATAGTGAGGACAACATTGCATCAATCATTTGGTCAGCTGCTAGAAAAAAAAATGACTCAAGCAGAATGTTCTTTGATTTAGGGCACTGCCTAAATAAGGTCACTTCTCATTCCGAATAGTTAAGAGTATCATTCATCTCAACATGTTTCCAACCAATATTAATTAAAAAAACAATTATTTAATGATTACAGAAATTTCTGTTTTCAAGAACGCTCATCATTAAAGTAATTTTCAAAATACAAAAATGTATTGAGCCCAAACACTGGGGATGTAGGAATTCCTCTTCTTTTCGAGCTGTTACTGAAGCATGGCTCGGCAGCCGGCAGTGCGGTCTCCACTGCTGTGGCTGGGGTCATGCAGCCGCTCCTTGCTGCCAGGGTGGGAGGTCCCATTTAATTAATTTTGTTTCCTACCTTGATTCCACGTGTCCAAGTAGGAAGCCACAGAGAGGGCAGAGATGCAGTTTGAAGCCAAGCAGGGCTGTAACGCAGTGCGTGGTGCTTCACCTACCGGGGAACTGCAAAAAGCAAAAAAAATGTGCAAAAGCAACGTGTGCTTTATTGACCATAGCTTTACATTTTATTTTTCATGAAAACTGCTGTAATGTTTTATTTACAGAATCCTGCCACTCACACTGTGTGCAGAACAAGGGATGCTCCCGCGCCGCCGGCGGGCAGGACACCGGCACGGCTTCTCTTCTCGGGTGTTGCACAGCTCCGGTGGCTGCTTTAGCTAAGCAGTGTGTTTGGGATCACCCCACTTCTGGGGAGCGGGAGCGGCACATCCACGGCCCCTCTAAACCACCACCCATCCCCTCGAGTTCCCGGCAGTGAGGATGAGCCCCAGCGCGACTAAAATCCTGCCGTGCAGCATCCATCAGGCCAACCGATGACGTGGGTGGCAGGCCTTGATTCAGATTGTTTCCTGTTACTAAATACTTTGAAAATTTAGAAATCCCAAAGACTGATGCTGGCGGTGAGGTATATCTCTGAGGCCCTGTTTCTCGATTTTACTACTCTCAGTTAACAAAATGACAGGATTTCCCCGATTTTTGTCAGCTCTTCATCTTGGTCATTTGGGGATGGATGAGTATGCTATTGCATTTCCCCTAAGCATGCAAAACAATCTTTGGGTTTTCTGGACTGGATATAAATTTGTCTCATTTATATATAATACATTTTTCTCTTTTTAAAGTTTACAGTCTCACCATATCCTAATGCCCACCCGTTTGGTGAACCTTTCCTTTCTCTTACTGCAACACAGAAAACTGATAGTTAAAAAAAATTTAAAAATAGGCCAAGTGGCTAATGACTGAAATAGACAAACCACCATTAAATAACTGTCATGTAAAGAAATAAAGGAGGGAAACAATGTCTGAAACCATAAAGCTGTCCCCTTCCCTTGGTTATTTAAATAACAGAGGATGTGAAATGACTACCTCAGGTGGAGCTGGCGGGCGGCTCACTGGGCGCCCCCGGATCCCACGGTAGGGGAGCGACGTGGGCAGTTGGAGCGAGGGAAACGGGAAGAAATGTGGCATTCGCACAGCCATGAGATGACTCCAACTTTGGCACGACAGCGCTCGCTGTCCCGATGATGAAAAACCAGACCGGAGCCAGCCTGCGGGCCAAGGGCAAGTGGGGAGGAAGGGCGAGCGGCCATCCCGGCCACGCTCCCCCCATCAGGGTGACCTGCTTGGGTCCCCACCGTGAGCCCTGCGAGCCCCCAGCCCTGCGCAGCCTCCGAGCCCCGCAGCCACCCCGAGCCCTGCTGCCCTCCGGGGACGGGAGCCCCTGGCAGAATCAACCCGGGGCTGGTCACCCTCTCACCCCAATGTGTCCCCCTTCCCTGGACACGCTCCGGGTTTGAAAGCTTTCAGGGATGTGCCATTTTGCAGGGGATGTCTGAAGCAGGGCAGCTTTACCTGAAGAGGAATTGCAAACCATCTGCGGATTCACACAAGATTAATTAACCCCGTGCAAATATTTCCCTGCCACCCTCTGGGTCGGCCCCTGCCTTCCCACGGCCCCAGGGTCCTCCCTCACGCCCGCCCCCTCTCTGGGCACCTGCTCGCCCTTTCTGGGGGCGAAGGGTTGCAAAAGGCAGGGTTGGTGCGGAGCAGAAATTCCAGTTTCTGCCCCGTGGGGCCCCCCACAGCCCCGGTCGGTTCCTGCCACCTTTGCCTTGCCTTCGCCATGTCCTGCCTCCCACTTCAACAGCAACAACCTTGCCTGGCTGGGGAACAAGTGCAATCCTGCTCTGCCCTAGCAGGTAGTCACGGCAAGACCTACTGTGTTCTACAGCGTCCCGTCCGGCTGAAAGCCCTCGAGTGCGCTGCAGCCCAGGCAAGGCAGGCATGGCTCTGGGATAGAGGGGCGCACGCACCCGTCCCCAGAAACGCTGTGCAGAAATTAAGGAATCTCTAAAAAGCAGGTAGCGCATTTTGCGTGGCCTGCTCCAAGAGTCATCTATGTAGTACTTGAGTGGGTTATTAATTTTAAAAAATTGCACATAAAAGAAGAAAAAGTGGAATGGAGTGTGTGCAGGAGAGAGACTGATTTGAGTACTTCAATTTGCAGGGTTGGAGGAGAACTTCAAGCATCACTTCAATAAAGTGATACAGAAGTGATGCTGTTTCCTAGGCAGGGAACTAACCGGCCCGTCTCAGCTGTTTCACGCTGCCTGAGCGTTGCTGTTCCCCTGGCAGCCCCCGGGTTCCCCCAGGCCGCCCTCCTGCTCCGGAGAGGATGGCTGCAGTCGGTCCTCTCCCGGGATGCCGCTTGCAGCCCCATTTCCTCAAGCATGTTCAGCCGTCCTCCCCCGGAGCCGGAGGAAACATGCAGGAGCTGAAATGTGGAAACAGCCTCCTCTCCACGCTCTCCCTTCCCTGCAGTGAACCCTGCCACCATGCTGATGCGGACCCGAAGCCAAGGGCCTTCCATGGCAGCCAGCCAGGGCAGGTCCTGCCGCCCTCCTCCCCGGCCCGTCCCCTCAGAAACAGCAACCCCCAAACACCGACTCACAGGTATTTTTTCTGTTTGAGTGTTCCTGGCCATGCTTTGACACAAGACTGCCCCAAACCCTTGCATTTTGGCACTGCAGGGATTGCATTTTGTTGCCTAAAGCAGTGCAAGCAGGCTGTGCCCACGCAGGCGGCTGTGACGGGCCCTGGGACGCCCCGGGCGTCCCCGAGCCCCTCGGCCCTGTCTCCGCTCCCTCTCCCAGCAGCACCGCTGATCGGCAGATGCACGGCAGACGGGACGAGGGCAGGATGCTTGGCGGCCTGAGCGTGGCTATTTGCAGAAAGATTTATGAAACGACATCGCCGGTAGCAGCCACAGAGAGTTTGTAGCACTTCTGCAGAGCCGCTCTCGGTGCTTTGCTCCTGCGCTGCTCAGTGGCTCCTGCCCGGCACGCTGCCGCTTGCCCGCCTGCCCACGCCTGGGCCGCAGGCCGGGCTCCGCTCCGACGCACCAGCTGCTGCGGCCTCCCGCCGGGCCAGGACCGGGCAGCCAGCCTTAAAAGGAGAGGAATGGCATTGCCTTCTTGGCACACGGGGCTGGCAGTCTAAAACGGGAGCCAAGCGGCCTTTGGCTTTGCCGGAGCTGGCAGAAGGGGTGTGAAACTAAATACCGGTGTACAAAAATGCGTAAGTTGCCAAAACGAGGCGTCTAGCTGGAGCTGGGGCACCGCTGTCACCAGAGCTTTGAAATCCCTTACTAAAAAATTTATAAAATATAGCATTCTCTTTATTTGGCTAAAAATACATAGGGCACAGAAAGTCATGTCTGCTACGCTCATTATAATGTCATTATTTAAGTGTATGTGTAGACTAACCTGCAACAAGTCTCCTTGTTCACATCAAAAGGAAATCTGGCTTTGAAATGTAATTTTAACCTCCCTCGTTGGCAGGGGGGGAACTGTGCTCCCTATCACAGACCTGCCATGACGCAGGACTGCGTGAGCACCGTTAGCGGGACTGTACGTGAAAGGCTGTGTGTTACTTCACTGTACGTGAAAGGCTGTGTGTTACTTTGGAGCTGTTCTGCTACTCACAGTGTTAACGTGAGCCAGCAATATTAATAGGTCTCAGCACTTCAGTGGTAAATCCAGCCAGTACCACTCTGGCGAGCTAATGTTAAATCACCTGATGTTGCTGTAACAAATGTCAGGGAAAATGGTAGTTGTCCTTTAGATTGTGATCCTTTAAAAACGTCTCCGCTCCTGAAACTGCTGTATTCTGTGTAAAGGAAGAGTTGCCGTGTACTTCCACTTGTGCAACTTGACCATTTTGCAACAAAGTACTTTGAAAATGCAATTGCTTTGGGTCGCAGAGATATAAAACCCTCTCGCGAAGCAAAGGGAATACTTTGATAAAATGCCAAAATGCCAGAGCTCTCAAACAGATCAGAGTCTACTGCTTCTGTGAGCACGGCAGCATATGTACTCCTAGTTAAATATTACAAGAAACTAATAAGTAGTTGGCTACAGTGTCTTTCCGTGAAGAATTTCTTCATTTCTAAATGCGGCTGGTAAACTATTTGATGCCTCTACTCAAACTGCGGTTCAAAATGTCATTTAAGTGCTGAAGCACCCAACAGCATCTTGCTTGTTTCACAAAATAATAACAAAGGTCAGCAGACCTGTCCCTCAGGTGCAATCCCTTATTTGCTCCAGCTGATTGCTGTTTTGCTAAATTGCATCATTTGGCGCAGGTATGAAATGCAGAGCAGACCCCTCTTGGGTGCTTGGGGAGGGGTTGGTGGTTCTCTCCTTGTGGCTGTGTGTCTGTACAGCAGAGCATGTGGCGGGGGTTCACTGGCCTTCCAGCACGCTCTGGGGAGATGCAGGAGGCAGGTACGTCTTGCCCGCTGGGGTGGCCTATCTATGGTGGGGTGCTGCCCGGGCAGCCCTGCGTGAGCCCTTGGGCAGGGCAGGGTGTGCAGGCAGGGTGCTGCCTGCTGGGCTGGGGCTGCCCACACCGCCTCTCCAGCTGGCCTGCACAGCCCTGACAGCTGGGGATGCTGCTGTGGACACAAACCAGGCAAGAGACAAGGAAAATTTTTTTTTCCCCTCCTGAATCTCTGCATTATTGCCCGCTGTGGCTTTTCAGAAGGATTCACATCCAGGATTTGAATTCCTGCAGGGTCTCTGCTTAACTTGGTCTCCTTCACTCCAAACAAACAAGCTGGAGTCATTTAAAGTGCAATACTTCAGACAAATAAGAAGTTGAAGCTGCTGCATTGTTATAGTGTTTTGGCATAAATAGTATTTTTCCGGGGCGGGGGGAGGAAGGTGAAAGAGCTCTGGCAGAGCAGGCAGGGAAGCGCCTGTGCCCGGGCCCAGCACGAGCCCTGAGCGCGGGGCAGCTGGCAGAGCACCGGGGCAATCCCCAAAGTGGGCCCTGTGATTTACCAGGCTCGTGACGAAGACGTGTGGTGTGGGGCCTGGAGAGAGCTGAATGCTCCAGGGGAGCAAGGCAACCCTCATCCTCCACGTCTGTTCCACAACTGACAGAAGAGATTTGTTACCAGTACTAGTTCCCAAATCCTATTTTATTTTATTTTTTTACTAAAGTGGCTGCAGGACGTTTTCTGCTGCTACAACAAATGCTGTTGTGTGCTCCTAGCATATAAACTGGGCACTTGGGCTCTTTGGAGGGAGGGAAATGAGGTCGAAGGGAACGTTTCTGTGATAAAATATCAGGTTTTTACTGTTAGGTGAAAGGCCACTTGTGCAAATCCTGTGGGCCTTCAACTGTGAAATAGCATACAAGTCTAATACTTTGTATTTAGTTAAAAAAAGAAAGAGTGCTGGGATTTGGCCCGTGAAGGCCAATTTAGAATACTGGAGGGGTGAGTTTGGCACAAAGAAATGATGGTTGGTCGTGGGTAAGCACAGAGAGATTTGCTGGGCTTTTTCCTTTTTTGCTAGGTGTACAAGAGTAGTTCAGTGGCCGTCAAAAGCATTATTCATATGAAGGCTTGGGCAGCTATGTCTTGTCTGGCAATACAGGGTCATAAAATGTAAAGAGTTAGATTAATGGACACCTATATTTAAAAAAATCAACAATTAGTTGTTTTCTTTCTTTTTGAAGATATTTCTTTCTTAGATGAAGGTATCAGAGTTGCCTCTACTTCTGGCTGGTTTCTAACACTAAGCATTTCTAATGCTAGTGAACATTTAAAACTGTTATGGATTTTATATTGGTTTGAAAACAGCGTTATTTATGCTGATCTAATTTACTTTTTGGGGACTGTCATAGACCATTTTGTTAAGAATTAAAAATTGATAGAATTCAAGTGTTTGTTAAGGAGGATAAAGGAAAATGTCTGTTCGTGAAGTTTGCCAAAGCCTGTAGTAAGTGGTGGAAATACTCCAGCTTCTAACTTAATGCTGGAGTGATGCTCGATTTCAAAGGGTTCTCATTGCCTGCAGGGTGTCCTCTGCACTGTAGCCGCGTTTCTCCTTCAGAGTGGCTGAAGCACCGCTTTGGCTAGATGTGTGCGAGTCAAGAGCACACGCCCTCTCATCTGCAGTTTAAGAGAATAGCTGTACGTCTGGGGAAGCTGCAGTAAAGGCGACCATGCAGCCAAACGTGGGAGGTGCGAACGCAGGGAATGGGCAATGCCTCCCACGGCTCTTACAGCTGGGTAGCTGAAATGTGACATAGATTTAGAGATGAGATAGAAGTGTCTGAAGTTACGGTCACCCAAGATGGCTGGATAAGGTGCTGGCATGCTGAGGGTGGCAGAGGCGCGGGCTGGCAGTGCCTTCCTCGCCCGCAGAGGCGGGGGATGCTCGTGGCTCACACCCTGCTTCCACAGCTGGGGCAGCTGGAGGGGGGGCATGGGGGCAAGGGGGTGACTCGGCCTCCCTTAAGAGGCTGCTAATTAAGTGACTGCTTTGGATGGGCTGCTTTGTGGCTTCGTGGTAATTAAGTGAATTCTTTAGATGGTCTGCTCTGTGGTTGCATAAAACCTGGAGACTCCAGATGGCTCCGGAGGAGGAGGTTGGTAAAATCAGACCCGGGTACCCCCAGCTTGCTCGGGCTGTGACCGGAGTGACGGCTTCTCTGCATGCTGTAGCCGTAGAGACCACCGTGAGTTACTGCCCGCGTGGGGCTGATGTACCAGATGTGGATAAATACATTTGTACAGGATTAGGAGAATAAGAAAAACTCTTATACATATAGCACACTAATGACCCTCCGCTTTGCTCTTGCATTTAATTGGAAAACCAGTCTAGCATGCACATAACACCTCCCAAAACACGCTACCGATACTGAAGAAGCACAAGGGGAGAACCCATATGAAATGTCTGACTGGATGACATGTATCTCAATTTGTTAAGGATTAGTGACTTTGGAAAACATTAGCAGTGGTTTTGGTCGTTTCCAGAAGCCTTACTGCAGGGGGTTATAGGTATCACCTTGGAGGAGAAAAATAATTACTACTTCTGTAGTAAATTCAGTTATAGTCTCCCTACTGAAGTAAGGGAAGAAATAAGAGAAGCAAGAGAAAATGAGCCTCTCAATGGAAGTTACGACGAGCGAGGGTTTATGGTGAAGTTACCTTTATACGTTGACAGAACATTTGATAATGTGCCTTGTAAAGTGGTATCGAAGAGACAGTTCTATGTGAATTTATTGGAAGGATGAAGGACTATTAAAGGAGGTCAGTAATAAATATTTCTTCACTATGATGTCAAAGGGGTGAGATTAAGGCCTATCACCTTTTAATATCATTAAGGATGTGGAAGGGAAAGATAATTACGCTATCAGATGGCACAGCTCGGTAGGGATCCCACCAACGCAACGCAAGCTTGTGAGTCGGGCGGGGGAGAAGTGATAGGGACGGACGGGGCAGCAAGCTGACCATCCGCTCCGAAAACCCCAGCTGGGTGGCTGTGAGCACCACCGGTCCTTGGAAAATGGAAACCTGGCGCAAGTGATGGAGGGGTAAGCAGCAGGTTAGATATTAACGTGTGACACAGCACGGCAGCCGAGGAAGCTCAGGTATTTCTGGCTGCGCACACCTGCGTGCTGCAACCCCTGCGCCGGGAGGGGAAAGCCTTCCTCCGGACAGCGGCTGTGCGGCGCCCGGGATGTGCCATCGGCATCACAGGCACCGCAATGCCAGCAAACCTCAGAGCTCAGGGGGAGCCTCACCCAGAAGATAAGTGAGAGAGAGAAATGAGGAATGTTTCCAGGAGTTAATATTTAATTTGGCTGAGTCGGTACGGGCAGGAATGTGAGATTGCTCTGAAAGAACAGGGAGGCTGCGAAGAGCGGGGAAGGAGAGGAGTTATGCTGGCCGTTTGCCAGGCGGTGGGGTGATAGCAGGTAGAATTGAAAAAGAAAATTAAATAAAGCACTAGGCCTGAAATTCTGCAGAAAAGATCCACGGTGGTGTGGCGTACTGCACTGCAGAAGGATTGCCCGGAGAAAGGAGGGTGATGCCATCGGCTGGGACCTGCTCACGTAAGGCTGCACAAAGCTCCAGAACGCGTGTCAGGAAGCGACAGCACGTGCTTCCTTTTAGTATGTGGAGATAAACTTTTTTCATTCCTAAAAGTCTACAACTCTGCTGTATTAGGCGTCTGCATTTGTCTCATGTGAACGAGGCTTAGATCGCTCTATTCTCAAGAAATCTGTCCTTTGAGAGGTCAGCGTTGGCAGAATTGTTGCGGTGACAAACCCATGTTCCTCAGGAAATAATAAACACTTCAGCCTAGTGATCTACCTTAAAGTCCTTGGGATTTAGGAGAAATGAAATTAGTTGTGAATCTTGGGGTGCAAATGGTGTTTTGAAGGGCTGTAGCATACTCAGACTGAAGGTCTTCATCAGTCCCGTGGCACGGAATGAGATTTCAAAAGTAATGTCAAACAGCAAAGCTGTTAGTGACAATTAACTGTGTCATAGGTCTTATATGATATAGGTATTTGATACTGAAGAAAAGAAAAGGTATTTTGGTAAACAGAAGGTCAGGGTGGGGGATGAACTGGTAACCTTACCGGTCTAGTAACTAAGTGTTAAGCACCATATATTGCTCCTGATACGAAATGAGAATATTTCTGGTTCCAGATTCACAAATCAAGTTAATTAGAAGGTGAAATAAAGATATTCTCCTGTATTAAGAATGAAATGCATGGCAGCACGACCGGCTTGCCTATTTTAAATGCCATGCTTATGTTGGCATGTGTCCAAGGAGCAAAGTAGTCTTGAGTATAAACAGATTGTAAGAATCAGCTGCTTGGAGGACTTGTCAGCCTGCTCTCCAAAGCACTTGCTGGCTCACTTCTTAAAACTGTCTATTATTGTATGCCTGGATACATTTAGTAAACAAAAAAAAGAAAGAAAAAAATCCAGCAGAAAGGCCTTTAATAGCTATTAACGTTGTTTGGGATTTAACTTCTGAAAGGCAAAAATGCAAAACACAGAAGCCAAATAAGTATCAGCCATTTTAGCTGGTGTGTTTTGCATTCATACACTGCCCATCTTCCGTATTCAGGAATCGCATGTTTTACGTCCTTGAGCCAACCTCCTCCTCCTCCTTAGGGTTAGACTCGATGATCTTCAAGGTCTTTTCCAACCTAAATGATTCTACGATTCCATATCAGATGGAGCTCAGGGGAACTGGGGTGCTCCCGACGCTGCCTGTCGACACCAGAGCCGATGCGCCCATGGCGTAACTCACGGCCAGCGCAGGTCTGCGCCCGAGTTACGCAGTTTCTCATGGGAAACAGGAAAGTTGCCTAAGCAACACAAGAAGGTACAAGAGAGGCTTTCGCAGCCCCACTTTATTATTACAAATTACACTGGTTTTTAATATAAAAATATTAGGACCCTGCTACCAGTTCCCATATCAGGGAAGAGACCTTTGTTTCCAATCTGGATCAGTTTGACATGATATACAGCAGGAAGGCAAAGCTGTTATCTCCAAACTCTGGGACGAAAATGAGGAGAGAGGATACTTTATCTCCTAACTAGGGAGAGGAGAGATTGTCCATATGTTTCCCACATTTCCTCCGATTCAGATAACCCTTTACAAATTACTCAAAGTGTCCTCATTCTTTTCAAACAAAACAAAATGTTCCTGCCCCTGAAAACTTTTAAAATCATTATTTTTCCAAATAGAGCCAAAGACCTGACCAAAAATTCAGAAAAATAATGAAAAGGACAGGGTCAGGTGTCTGGCCAGACAAATGTCAGCTTTAATAAGAAAGTGTTAAAGCTATTGATATACGCAGAACAGAAAACTCTTCATCACAGAAGAAGAAAACAGCACTGTCAGATCAGTTCTGTTCTGATAGAAATGGCCTGGATTTCTCCTTTTTCATGGGGAAAACAGTAGAATTCAGGAAGTTCCAAACGGATTTTTTTTCTCTGTTTTATATTTTACTAGATCAGCATTTGAGCACTGAACACACTGAGCAACCTCGACTCCTGTCGTCACTAAAATTTGGAGAAAACTCGCAACGCAGGTTATCGCTCGGATTTCCAGCAACATCCAGGTCTGCCCCGTGTCTTTTGGAAGTGAAGTATTTAATTGTCTCCTTAATTTTTAGTGATTGCTGTATGAAAATCATATTAGGAATCTCATTTTTACACTACAAAATCTTTTAATAATGATCCTATTTTCTTTTTGTAGAAATACACTAATTCGGGCATTTTGCAGTTCCTAGGTGTACTCCAAAGTTTGTTTCCCTTGGCAAAGGGTTTATTAAGGCTTTATCATCTCATCGAAAGCACAGGCATGGGTGTCATAAAATGCAAGGGGTCTCCAGGGCAATGGAAACGCTAATTTTAAAATGGCTTTGGCATGTCATAGCCCTTCCCTGATAACGTTGTGAAATGAGAAAGGAAGAAATTAAAATGCAAATTAGCCTGCTGCAGTTAACAAACAGTAACATGTACAAAACTGGATTGACGTTTGTTTTCTGGATTGAAGTTTGTTTTCAAAGGACATCAGCACAAACCAGCTCGTATTGTGGGGTCGGGATCACATAGTGTATAAACACTTTTGTACTGTGCAATCCTGATTTTTTTTTTTAAACTATGGATGATATCAGTGATGGAAATGCCACTTGTAAGATGTATGCCGGTGGGGCTGTATACCAGAACATGAAAAGAGAGAGAGCTTTGTATATTTTGTTTCTGCTCGGCCCCACATACGCCATCACTGAAGCAGAAGTACAGTGGATGCCCAGGTTCTTTATTAAAGAGCAAGCCAGCTTGGGGAGATGTTGGCCAGTTTTATAAATTCCCTCATAGGAGAGCACTGATATTTTTAGGGGGTTATATATAGCATGTGGATGTTGTCTACCTGGACTTTAGTAAAGCCTTTGACACAGTCTCCCACAGCATTCTCCTGGAAAAAAATGGCTGCTCATGGCTTGGACGGGCAGACGCTTCGCTGAGTAAAGGACTGGCTGGATGGCCGGGCCCAAAGAGTTGTGGTGAATGGAGTTAAATCCAGTTGGAGGCCGGTCACCAGTGGTGTTCCCCAGGGCTCAGTACTGGGACCAGTTGTGTTTAATATCTTCATCAATGACCTGGACGAGGGGATCAAGTGCACCCTCAGGAAGTTTGCAGACACCAAAGTGGGCAGGAGTGTTGATCTGCTTGAGGGTAGGAAGGAGGGACCTGGACAGGCTGGATCGATGGGCCGAGGTCAATTGTGTGAGGTTCAACAAGGCCAAGTGCCGGGTCCTGCACTTGGGCCACAACAACCCCATGCAATGCTACAGGGTTGGGGATGAGTGGCTGGAAAGCGGCCTGGCGGAAAAGAGCCTGGGGGTGTTGGTCAACAGCCGACTGAACATGAGCCAGCAGTGTGCCCAGGTGGCCAAGAAGGCCAACGGCATCCTGGCTTGTATTGGAAATAGTGTGGCCAGCAGGAGCAGGGCAGTCATCCTTCCCCTGTACTGGGCACCAGTGAGGCCGCACCTCGAGTGCTGTGTTCAGTTTTGGGCCCCTCACTACGAGAAAGACCTCGAGGTGCTGGAGCGTGTTCGGAGAAGGGCAACGAAGCTGGGGAAGGGTCTGGAGCACAAGTGCTGTGAGGAGCGGCTGAGGGAGCTGGGGTTGTTCAGCCTGGAGAAGAGGAGGCTGAGGGGAGACCTCATCGCCCTCTACAACGACCTGAGAGGAGGGTGCAGCGAGGTGGGGGTCGGTCTCTTCTCCCAAGTAGCAAGTGATAGGACAAGAGGAACCGGCCTCAAGTTGCGCCAGGGGAGGTTTAGATTAGATATCAGGAAAAACGTCTTCACAGAAAGGGTTGTCAAATTTTGGAACAGGCTGCCCAGGGAAGCGGTTGAGTCCCCATCCCTGGAGGTATTTAAGAGACGTGTAGATGTGGTGCTTAGGGACATGGTTTAGTGGTGGACTTGGCAGTGCCAGGTTAACGGCTGGACTCAATCTTAAAGGTCTTTTCCAACCTAAATGATTCTATGATTCTATAAATGTCTGTGTGCCTTCCTGGCTCCTGTTAGCCCAGAAATTTGCAGAGCTTTCACTGAAGTTGGGGGGTTTATAAATGAGGTTGTGGCAGCAGTGGCTGGTGCGACTTCGTGAGACCACAGGCACAAAGCAGCTGTAGGGAAATATCAGGCTGTAGTGTGCCTGCGTGGGTTTGCTCTGCTGAGGTGGCTTTTCCCTGTTGGCATCTCTAATGAGTTTTTGATGGGCTTTACAAAGACTTTTTTGCTGTGTCCCGTGGGACTTTTCTGCAGAGCTACCCGAATCCCTGCTGACTTTAGCACAGTTTCCCTGGAGAATTACGTAGTTTTAGCTCTTGTTACTCCTTGGCTATGCTGTTCTCTTTCAGGCCCCGTTCTGCTGAATATTGGATGTTCTAACTGGGAAATACCATATGTGCAAGGGATGGCCAGTTACATCTTTTATAACACGTGAGTGCTATGAAGTACATAGGTGGTATTTCTTACATTTCTGCTTCTTGCTCAACTGTCTTTTTAACACAAAACAGGTACTAATGAGAGTTATTCCCCCCAAAAAGCAGAAAGTCTTTGTTTAAAAAAAAAAAAAAAAAAAAAAAAAAAAAAAAAAACAAAACCCCAAAACCAACAACAAAAAAACAAACCAGCAACAAGAAAACCCTGATTATAAACTTGGAGCCTTTCAGCATTAGGGAGGATATTTGGTTTCAGAAGAACAGTTTGCTTTATGAATTTTTCATCTATTCTGCAGCCAGTAGAATTTGCATAATTATGAAATTGTATTATTGACTCAGAAAATGAAGTAATGTAGGGCTGTTTACAAATCACGAGCAACCGTACACCCTGGTTTTGCCAGCAGTTAGAACAACAGCTGTTGAACTGGATGCTTGTTTCAGTCTTTGCCTCTGCAGACAGCAGTGGCCAATAACGCGGGGACTTGCTCGCCGGCAGCAAGCAGGTCCCTGGAGAGCAGGTTACAGGTCCCCTGCACCCGCTGCCCAGTGCCCAGAGGCCCAGCAGAGCGGCTCTTCCTGAACGAGGCTTTTCTTTCAGGCTTTGACCCAAGACCTACTGGTCTCCCAGCCTCTCAGTATTCAAAATATGAATCTTCAGGTCATGTTTGCCCACCTTTCCAACACCCAGATTCTCTTTATGAAGTGGGATCCCAAAAAGAATAACTAAAAAGACAATAATGATCTGTTACAACACAGGATACCAGAACCCCCCAAAAACCACAATACGCGTTCAGCCCTGTAATGGCAGTGTCGGTTCATGGCTCTCCCCAGCAGAAGGATTGCTGGGGAAGGGAAGGAGCCGAAGCTTGCCCAGGGACCGTGATCCCCCATCACTTCCCCGCTCCTGCACAGTCCACAGCGCCGTGTGCTCCTCTCCTCTGCGGCTTTTCAAGCGGCTGCTGAGCCATGCAAGGGGTTCTTCAGAGCTTTGTCACATGAATTACTAATTAAACATCTTGACACGTTTACGTTTTCAAGCCAAAAGCCCAAGCCACGGCAAACCCCTGGAGCGCCTGGCGCAGGGGGCAGGCATGGTGCCACAGCGGTGGCTTTGCTGCTGCCGCGTGGCACGAGCCCTGGGTGCAGACATCTGCCCTCGGGACGGCACGCATGGCCCTGCGCAGCCCTGGGAACAGATGGGTTCACAGTCCTCTCTGGAGATCCTTCCTCCGCAGGGTTAGCAATCGCTAATGACATTTGCAGGGGAAGAAAGCATTTTGCTCAGCTCTTCTGCTTTTGCATACTGTTTTGCTCTCTGGCATCATGTTCCCCTGTTTGCGATACAGGCATCTCCACAGCAACAAGTCACACGCAGGGCTATGACTTCAGCCGGGGAACATGCAGAAAGCGTCGATGAGCTGCCAAGCAGCAAAGATGTTGTTCCAGCGCGGATGCAAAAGGCAGACAGTGACGCTGTGCCGGGGCTCCGGCCATCCTCCTTCTGCTGAGCTCCTGCTGGACGTAATTTAGGATCAAGAGAGAAGAAAGCCCTTCCAAAGGAACTTGTTTGATTTTAATATCTGTGGAATAAGGCCTAAGAAAGACCTCAGGCTTTGGACAACTCTTTAGGAGTAATAAAAATAAAAAAGGGGGAAGCTAGACAGAAAGCATTGTCATCTGACCTGCCACCATAAATCTCCCTGAGCAGTCTGGTGTTGATGACACTTCAGCTCGATGCAGAAGAAACACAGAAAAGCAAACAACAGCCTGAGCAAAAATGTGCCAACAAGTTTGTCTTTAATCAGTAATTAACGAACAGTCTCACTCATTCATCAGAGCGTGAAGACTTCCCCAGCTGCGCATCTGACACTGCAGGGAAGGCGTACCGGCCCTGTTCTAAACATCTTATAAACCCGTGTGCTAATGTCACATCAAAGTGAATTACCCAAAGAGACAAGGGGTGGTGTTTGCTAACACGCTATGCCCAGCAGTGCCAGAACTGTACAACAAAAGGGAAACATCTCCTTGTCATCTGAGCCGTGATTTTCAGACCAGAACAGGACCCCTCTCCAGGTTTGCCTCCCTTCTGATGGAGACCGCGAGGGCACGTTGGACTCGTGTGCAGGCGGCTGGCACACATGGAAAACTGTATGAGTTGCACGTCTGTGGCTGACGTTTCTGAGTACCTTTCATTGGAGGTTTTACTCTGACCAGGCTGCCGAACCTCTGGAAAGCCCTGACAAATGACCAGCGTGCCTGTGCTTTGCCTGGAAAAAGGCTTCTGCATGGGAGAAGTGGAGCTCCCTCATGCATGGTATCCACGTGCTTGCAAAAATGCACCAAATTCTACGCTAGGAATAGGTATTTCTTAGAAGAGTGTTCCAAAATCTTAGTAAAGTCAAATCAGTTTATCATTTACATTCTGCAATTTGTGAGTACTTTGTTATTTATTGGCAATTGAAATCAAGACTCGAGATTTGGATCTTTGCAACGTCCCGGATCTTGCTTTACATTTGAACTCTCCGTTTGGGAAAGATTGCTGCTTACCAAAAGGAGAGAAGTACGTTTTGCTGGAAAAGGTAACTACATTTTTCCTGCTCTGTTTACTATGTTAATTATATCAGTTGATTAATGATGCAAACCCCAGAAGGGAAAGATTTCATCCCTCAAACTGACAAAAATAGAGTTTACCCTGTGCCTCGCAGGACGTGCAATAACACAGAATATACTCTTATGCTACGTGGTCCTGGTAGATTTGGGGTAACTGTGATACTTTTGAAGAGATAAGATAGCTCTTTGGTTAAAAAGCCTTATGTTGCTGAAAAATTGCATAAGACCATTCAGGCGCACCAGGCCAGTTTCAACTCTCGACTGCTTACCTGCGTCTGGTGGCTCAAGCAGAGTTCCTTAGCAATAACATTGGCAAGACTTTTATCTTGTGAGAAGCGCTTTGCTGGTAAATACACGTACCGAGACTGCACACGCTGCCTTCGAGAGCTGGCCTCAAACGTTCCTGCGTTCGCAGGGTGCCGGTGTGCGCCCCGTGCATGGGCAGCATTGCCTGCAGGCAGGGAGAACTGGAGCTCTGCACAGCGCCCGCCATGTCCCAGCAAAGCGTGCTGCTTGGATGCATCAATTAAGAAGCCTTGCCCTGTGATAATGAGCAGCAGATAACACTGTCGTGCAAAAAGCAGCCCACGATGCCTGGCAGCGCCCCGAAGGGCAGGGGAGGCTGGCGTGCTCCAAGTAGCATCTTTCTAATGCTGAGATGCGTGATTAGGGGAGCGCAGCGGGTCAGAATATGGAAATGGTTTATCTCCCTGGAGCCACCATGTGCAGGACAGACGGCGTTGCTCCCCCTGCCTCCTTAGCAGAGCCTTCTCCCTCCCCACCGCCTCCCGTCAGCCCTGTTCCTGCAGGGAACAGTGGCTTGCGTATTTTACACCAGTAATTTTAAAAAAGAAAATATAACCTGTGCAGTGTAAATTTGCTTAACCTTTTTCATCATAAAACCTAGGAACACGTGTCAAGTTTGTGGGCTTGGCCTGCATCCCCCCCAAACAAGCGATAGCTGTATAAACGCATGATTTAAAAATCCACTTAGTGGATGTCTGTAGTATAAATTCCCTTAAATAGTTAATGCATTTTAATGTAAAATATATAAAAAAGCAATTAACACTTCATGATTAAATGTGTTCCCCACCACAGCTGCTGCAGATTAAGGACTTGCAGCTGATAGTAGCAGTACCTGATCTCATTCAACCGTGTGCCTCGGCTTAAAGAATCCTAACGTGATTTAACAGCATCCATACAAGGGATTTTGCCAAGCTAGTTAAGTTGCTTTCTGACAGAACGAGAGCCTGCCTTCACGGGCGGGTGTCCGTGCCCTGCCCTGCCCTGCCACACCACGCGCCGGCCGGCCGGGAGGAGCAGAGCCTGCCAGCGGCTGGGTGCGGCGCGGGAGGTTGTGGCTCTGAAACACGGCATTGAACTACAGCTGCCCTGCACAACACGGCTTCGTGAGTCATTAAAAAACATTTCCTAGGGTTGTCCATGTGAAGGTGTATTGCGTTACTAGTTGTTGTTCAGGCTTTTAACATGGGCAAATCGTGTTTTGTAAATCATCTCCTAATTTCCAGGTATAAAGCTGAAACACAATTGTTGTATAAGGTGCCAAAGTATTAAACTTGGAGCATCCTGCTCCCTAAAAACCAGGTTTTGGTGCTTCATCCTATAGGAATTAGTAAAGTTCCTCTGCCTGCAAAACAAATGTAAGCGTAGTACAGCAAATGTATTGTGCTGAGCAGTCTGCTTATTTCTGCTTTGAAACCCACGTGTTATTTCCCAGGAATAAATCCTTGCAAGATGCTGTCTGCAATGCTCGGATCTTTGGAAGAGTCAAGCCAGCAGCAGGCACTTAACACCCCTCAGACCAGGGGGACCTTGGGGGCTGCTGCCGCGGGAGGAGCGTGAGGGTCAGTGCTGCCCCGCTGCTCCCTCGCAAGAAGCCTTCCCCAGGGGTGCTCCCCCTCCAGCCACCCGCCGAGCAGAGGTTTGCCGGCGGTTACAAAAGGGAGCCCTGGAGCTCCTGCGACTTCTCCTTTCCCCAGCATGCAGGGCTGCACCGCCGTCCCCACTGCTGCCGGGAAGGGCCGTCGCCAGCACCGGTCCTGCCTGTCCCTCCCAGCTTTTGCCTTCGCACCCCACCTTGGGACTCAGTGATGCCGATATAAATGACCAGGTCTGGAGAAACTGCATTTCATTAAACAGCAGCTCTTGCAGCGACCTCGGTGACAAAGCCGGGCAGATGAAGACACATTCTCCCGGCCCCCGGCGGGGGGGCTGTGCCCGCCCTGCCAGCACACCCGCCCTGGGTTAGCCGGTACGTGCCATGGTGCTGGGAGGGACATTAAATGGGCTGAGTATTTTTTGTAAAACTATTCTGTTAGCTCATGCGGCATCCTGTAGGATGAGATGGTGACCTTCATGCCCTGACACCAGCCTTCCGACACACGGCAGTAGTAGAGGGAGACACTGGTAGAGGAGTGGAAAGAAGTAACAAGAAATCCTGTCCATAATTCCTGCTGGAGTTGACTGCAGCATCCCTTTGCAGTGGTTCCCAGGCTGCTTTCACCTGCAGGTTGCACCGCCGGCACACCCTGGAAGCACGGGCAGTTAAGGGACGCAGCTCCCAAGACACAGGCTGCTTTGCAGGCTTAGGTCTTGCGTACCCTGCCCTGCACGTAGGCAGCCCTCGCATTGTGTGCGGAGAGCAGCTTAAACAAGCAGAAAGGAAGCCAGACGGCGTTTCCGCTGCAGCAGTGCCCGCGCTGCTGCTCCCCAGCTGCCACCCACGCACCGCTCCTGCCCTCTGCAATGCCCGCCGCAGGCAGACGGCTCCTGCCGAGGCGCTGCCCCGGGCTGGGAGCTGCTCTGTGGTTTCACAAAGGCCAGCAGTGACCGGTGAAGCCGGGGGGATAGCGTTTCCCTCCCTGGGTTGAACAAGGGCCATTTCTAGCAAGTTCTGCAGTGCGCGGCAAGCTCTCGCTCTGCGGGGCTTTGGGCGGAAGGGCTGTTGCTTGTGCAGGAAGCCCGGAGATGGTGCCAGTCACAGCAGAAACAACAAAAATGAGTCTAAATGTCTCTGGTCGGTGAGGCCAGCCGTGCTGCGGGCGCTGCCGGCGCAGTGCTGCCCAGGCGGCTGTTATCTGTGGCTCGCAGCAGGAAGGGAGCCCTGGGGGCACCACCCCAACCATCGCCCCATTTCCAGGGACCGCGGGCGATGGCCTGGTCGGGCGGCCTGAGCCTGTCCCCCCACCAGATGCCCATGGGCAGATTGATGGCTTGCAGCGGAGACGTCTTCAACCGGTGCATTTCGAAACGCGTGTTTGTGCCTGAGACGCGAGCTTCCCCGGCAGTGAGCCACGCTGCAACTCAAGATGTGGCTGCAATGCAAAAGCACTTCCCCTTGTGTCTCTTTTTTTATTAGCTGAAAGTAATTTTTGCTTCTTTAAGAAAATATATATGCAAACCACAGCCCGTCGCCATGGTTACTGCTGTATGCTACTGCGACTAGCTTATTTCACATCCTTAGACCTATGGGGTTTGGAAAGCGTAATTCTTCTGGCCTTTCACCATTTCCCCTCTCGCTAGGCCACCATCCCGCTGTTGCAAAAAAAGCATGTTGTAATTAGCCCCGCGCGCTGCCGGAGGAAGCGGTGGCTGCGCTGCCAGAGCGCTGCAGCACGCGCCGACGCACCCCGCGCATCAGCCCCCCAGGTAAGAATTACGCTTTTTACCCCACTTTGTGGCCCTTGCCAGCCGTGCAAATTCGCAGCAGAATAGTTTAGTGGGTTACGGTAAGTTGTTCAGAAAGCTAACTTGTTTTATTATGTCCGCATTTCATTGTGCCTACTTTGGCATATAGGTCGTGCTGTCTTGAGGTAAGTTAGGGAAGATTTAAATAATAGGTTAAAGAAATGAGCGCTAAATGTAAGATTTTGTTAGGCAAAGTTTAAGTAACAAAACTCTGCAGTTCTTAAGAGTATTAAAAGTAGCAGTCAGCTTCCAAAGCAGACCCTTCCTGGCGTGGCGCTTGCCGCGGGCGCAGCGGGACCCCCGCGGTGTGGAGCTTCTCCGGGCCCCCGAGCGAGCACCCACCCGCTCCCAGGAACACGGCGCGGGAGCCGGCCGCCGCAGCAGCAGCGGGTGCATTGTTCTCGTCTTCTCCTTTACTACCATTTTGTCAGTTAATCTCCTGTGGTGCTTGCTCCGCTGGAAAAGTTGAGAGAAAGATTTTCACGTGCTTTCAGGAGCCCCCTGAGCGTGTTGAACGGCTCATTCTCTGGTGTTGGTGGAGTGGAGACAGGGCGGGATGCTTGTGCTGAGGCACCACCGCCATAGCTGTGCTGCAGTTCGGGTGTGTTTCGCAACAGTGGCCGAGCGCTGCTCCCCCCGCGCGGGGGTCCCCTCCAGCCCTGGGCAAGGCGGATGGGTGCCCGTCCCCGGAGCATCGCTCCCCGGCCCTGCTCCGGCTCCCCCGGAGTCGTTAGTAAAGCCCACGAGAAGTTAAAATGACATTGATCCCTGGAGAGTGAACCCTCGGCTTCCTGCCATGAAATATGTTGCTGCTGGCGAATGTCCCACCAGTTTTCCGTGATTAAATACCATGGTGGCTCACAGGCAGGGTCCACCCGGCCTGAGCGTCCACGCTGCTCCCCGTAGGGGTTACAGTGGACCCTGGCACTGCCAGCTGGGCTCCAGCACGAACTGAAGCACAATAAAGAAATCGTCTTCACAGAGAGCGCAAAGCACGTAGCATGTATCGCAACTGTTCGCGGCGAAATTAACAGCGTGGATTTTGCTCATTTATATGCTTGCAGACTAGTAGAGATTTTAAATACTTTATTACTTTTCACAAAAATACTGTCACTTGATAGTTGCAGGAGGCTTTAAAATGAAAGGACAATACAGTGGAAGGGCCAAGGCTGCAATTTGTACATTGTCTTTACTAAAATGCACATGCGGATAATATCATTAAGACAGGGGAAAAAAAAAAGTTTTAGCACTGTAGTGTGAAAGCGATGGCCTCCATGTTGCTGTGAGGCAGGAGCGGAAGTTCGTTACTGCAGAAGTTGCGCTGTCTTAGAAGAGATGCAATGATTGCTTGCTTTATCGGCAGGACTGAAATTTAATGTCTGACCTTTTCGGGGAACTCGAGTTTCATGAGTGTCGAACAAATAACGGCCTAAGGAAGCGAATAGCTTCTCCAGGGTTGTAATTGTGTTTAGTCTGCGTTTGCAGTAACTTGTGTATCTGCCTTTAATAAAGGTCAGGGAAAAAAAAAAAGGAAAATTAGGGTACAAGCTTTATTTTGTGACTATTGTATTCCAGCTATTTGGTAGGATAAAATGAAGCCGCAAGACATGTTTCAAGCTAGATGGATTTGCACTGCGATTTTTATTTAGCTGTTTAACAGACAGGGGTACGGCAGCACCCAGCACCGCTCGCGGGTGGGAGTTCTGCAGTCGGTCTGCGGTGAAGAGCAGCCCGGTGCTGCTGTAGCCGCTGTGCGGCTCGGGGGTCAGGCTGCTACGGAATCTCCTCATGTTGCTCCCCTTTAAGTGCTACGTTACTGTAAATATTAAGGAGAGAAGCTTTGCTTTTGGGTGCATGGCTGGAAGTGCCTGTGCAGCTGAACAAACCTCTCTGCGCCCGCTCCTGCCCAGGGGTGCTGCAGGCACCGGTGCGGTGCAGCGCAGGCGGGGGCCACGCTGGGCACCGGGGCACCGGGCACCTGGCAGGGCTGACGGTTCGTCCAGGCTGCTCTCTCCCAGCGCCAGCTACACAGCTGGCTGGAGTCCGGGGCCTTCTGCAGCTAGCTCTGAATTAAATTAGGTTCTTCACTGACTTCTCTTTGTTCTTCTTCTTCAGCAAAACGTTCCTGTTCAAGTTACAATCTCACTCAAGCAGGAGCTGGGGTTTGAAGTGAAGCGCTGGCGCAAGCCGAGCTGGAGGCTTTGGTCCTCGCTGGCTGTGTGCGCACCAGTTTGCGCACATCCAGTCACATACGCCCGCCCACCTATAGGCACCAGGCCTCTATAGGGACCCTGAGGCTGCACGGGGAGGCAGCAGGCAGCAGGCTGCCAGGGTGGCTGCTTTTACGGAGTAATGAGTGAAAAACGGCTGCCGAGTTGGTGCTTAAAGTAGCCACGGTTCATGCATCACAGGTTACCTTCTCCCACCCATACTGAATGTCTTAAGAAACCGATCTCTGAGGGGGGGCTAGAAATGATCTATAAGGCATCCATAATACAAGTTTCTTAATTCTGCAGACTTCAGTCATCTTTCAGAATATTTATCACGTTTGCAATGACAAAGAGACAATTTAAATGTATTTTCACCTTATGTCCCTAATGCCATGCCTATTACAGGATGACCTGTCACTCAGAGTTTTTGCTTTAAACTTTTCCCTTTGGATCATTTTGAAGTCGGGACTGAAGCGGGACGTGCTTTTGTTGTGCTTGAGGCGTGGCTGTGAAGAGGATGCCAACGGCCATCCTCACGCACGGCCCCCGGGACATGTTGGTGTCCCACTGCTGGGCTTGCGGGGCTTCTGCCAGCCTGGGCTGGATCGTTGTTGGCCCTGCAGCCTTCCTCGATGGGTTTCGGAGGGAAGGGCAGGCAACCGTTGCACAATTTTTGGAGGTCAGACTCTTGCTTCACTTGCGCGAGGGCTGCATTACTCAGCCAAGAGAGTTCCTCTTTTTTGCTCCAGTTGTAGTAACACAGTGACTCTAAAACATAAAATGTCTCTCAAAATACTTTCTCTGTACACATCGTGTTTCTTTTTTCCCTTGTCTCCTAATTTATGTCTTTTTGTTTGAACGACATATGAAGCTAAGTGTACAATGACATATTTCTTTGCTGGAAGATAATTAGTCCATTGTCTTGTTTGGTATCCCACATGGCAATTATCATTATCAGATGATAACCTGGGAGACCCCTGGATCTGCGATTTCCTTACGGTTTCCTCTTTACCATGCCCTGCCTGGTCGCCTTGTTACTGAGCTTGCACTTGGCATCTGTGCTCTAGGGTTTGACCCCCTGCAACCTATATACACCTATGTGAAGTACAATACATTCACTTTATAGGCTATAGTGAGAAATGCCATCGCAGATGAACAGGGCATAAACCCAACAATAAGGCAAACTGGCCCCGTACCTTGTCAAAGAAGGGACGTGCTCGAGCGGGGTTCCCAGCAGGAGCCAGCACCAGGAGCGACGCCCGGCGGTGGCAGCTCCCCGGCAGGGCTGGCAGGGGAGGCTGGCAGGGCTGCTGCCATCGCAGGCAGCACGTACCAAACCCAGCAGGCAGCTCGCCATGTGCTGTCACGTGAAAATGGACTTGACGGGAAAATGAAACTAAACAAACCTAATTCCCAGTGCAACCAAGTGATGGCTGTGGAGCTAGGCCCTTGAAAGCGGGGGTGGAGGGGGCTGGGTGGGGAGCTGCCATTCCAGCTGTGCAGCTGTGAGCATCTCGGTGCCCACGGACCCACGCTGCTGCCGCTGCTGCCGAGGCAGGACAAGGAGGCACAGTTTAGACACCAGTTATTTTTTACAGCCAGCTCTGTGTATAGAAAAGATCATTTGTGCAGACACTGGCCTACTGAAGTTATTTAAGAGAAATCTGGGCAGTGAGGAGTTTGTGCAGAAAACTCGGTGACCGGAACAACTGCTTTGAAAATGGCCAGCGTACTGATGTAAGCATATAGAAAGGAAACAGCCTCGCGTATTTCTTTGTGATAGAACAGAAACAGGAAGAGAAACAAATGATCCATTACAATATTCGTTCCCAGAGACTATCAAGGCGTGTGCGACCAATGCTGATGTTATCCGAGTGCTACATCTGTACCGCTGCTGCTTTACATAATGACAGGCAAAGTCATGTGTATCAGGCAAATATAAAAATACGATGGGATACCAATTGTCATGAATTTTTTACTGGTCTGGATTAAACTTCTTTGAAACAGAAGTGTAAATTCATGGCACATTTTCCTGAAAGGAAAAGGAACGTTTCTTTATGTCCTTTCAGTCTCCCATTTCTATAAAAAAGCCAAAACAGAAAATACCAAAACAGAAAGCTCTCCCGGTCAGTGACGTGCCTTCGCTTCCGCGGGCACTCGGCACGCCGGCACGCTCCCCGAGGCTGCTGGCTCTGGGCAGCTCCTGAGGAGGGACGTTCGAGGCACGCTGTTTCTCACCACTGGTTCAGCAGTGCTGTGCAGCCTGTTGCGGGGTGTGATTAGAGCACACAAAAAGAAAAGTTAATTATATTAACGCCAGGCTGTATAATAGAACAAAAAGCCTTAAGAAGGAAACAGCGGGAGTTCAGATCTCTTGAGCAGGTAATATTATTTGTCTCCCAAAATAAAGTGAGGAATTATTCATTAAAGCTGAAAAGCGTGTTATCGCCTCATTTCACAAAACATAACTCTTTGCTTAGTTCAGCCCCGAGTACGGATCAGGGAAAAAGGCAAATTTAAAGGCAAATTTCTTCTAGTCTGCAAGCCTAATACATTTCAAAGCAAACAGCAAAGTGGCTTGGCCTATTCTGTTAGGGATTGAAGGATGTGGCGGATGTAATTCTGAGCAATCATTTGAAATTTCAGAAGTCAACAGAAGCTCCGTATCTATAAATGAATAGAAGTAGCATTCAATTGCAGTGGAGATGCCACTTTAGTACTGATTTTTTTCATTTGTAAGGTAAAAATAAATGTATTCTGGAACAATTGAATATGGGTAACAAGTGATGCTCAGAATTATAAAGACAAGCTACAAGATTTGGGGGGAAAAGACAAGCACGAGAGGGAGAAGGTGGAAAGACAAAGTTCTAGCAGAACTACATCCCACAATGTGTTTGGTAGCAAAAATAAAGTTGGAACAAGGTGTCTGTGTTGACAGAGATGTTTAACACAAGCAAGTTACACACCTGATATTGGAGATAAAGCCTTTGCCTTTTTCCTTGTCTTCCCCGATGTCGATGTGCCTTGTAGTTTCCTCGTAGTCTGCTGTTCATGTTGACTGGGAACGAACACCAGCCTCGCAGTTTAAAAAAAATACATGGCATGGGAGTCCCAGCCTGCGGAAACAGAGACAGGCTGAAATTAAACCAGGTCTGAAAATGGGAGCCTGCTCGGGGGGAGGGAGGCCATGTGTTTATTTTCTGGCAACAGGGCACCACTGCACGACCGCTGCTTGTCACAGCATCCAGCCCCCAGGGTTGCTCCGGCCACTGTGTGCTTCCAGTCGAGAGAATCCGGTGCAGTAGAGTAACACTGAAAATAGTGAAGAATAGAAGGATCGGAATTCAGAATAAGGTCACCAAGGAGTGTAACGTGTAGAGGACGGAGGCGTTCGGAGTCTCTGGTATTTCTGCACAAAAGTAGGTGAGCAGGAAGAGAGATGCGGGGCACGGGACATCCCAAGCAGCATGGGCAGCGGAGCGTTAAGTCAGCCCCTTCGGTGAAGTGCCCGTGCTGGACTGGGGCACTGGCCTGAGCTGCTAGTGAGCTTGAAGGCAGATCAGACAAATTTGAAAACTTAACCACGGAAAAGCCTTCTACAGCTTTTTGTGTTTTAATTTCTGAAGTGTGTGGTACCCAGCTCCTTGCAGCAGCCCTCGAACCCCTCCTCTCGCTGTGCATGCCCCCGTGCTGCAGTCCCTGCCGGTGAAGCACCAATGCTTAACTACGGGACTTCAGAAAAAATTGCCTCCTTATAGACAACATGATGTCTTTTGGGCATGGTGCAGCAGAACTTGTTTATAGGATTCACACTCTTTCTCTCCGTGAACACTCATTTACTTGATGTCTCTTAATTTTCACAACCCAAGTGAGGAGAAAGCTCTATGGAGGTGGAGCTGCGAGCGTTTGACGTGTCCATTTGATAACGCTTTCCGAACCTACAAAGGTTTGATAAACCTTTCCAAACAGTGGCTAAAGCCCCTGTGGAAGCTCCCTGTGGTAACCATCATTCCTGTGGAGAGGCGGGAGCGCAGCGCTGGCAGCTGGCAGCCGTGGGTGGCTGCACTGGTCATCAGGCAACCCGCCGCCAAGATACGTGCAGGCTGGGGGCTGGGCATCAGCCTGGGCTTCGGCACCCGGGGGAGCTGCTCAGGCAGAGCCTGCGCCGAGGGGGAAGCAGGGATTTCCTTGTCTTGACTCATTGGCCTACCATCACATTTAGTAACAGGGACCAGGGAGGCACGGGAACTGCTGGAGCGCTCTCCGTAAAGTAACAGTTCTCTGAATTGTTCCCTATGGAAGAAAACAGAAATTGAAATTAAAAGTCTAAGGGAAAAGAGAATAATCAATTCTTTTTGAAAACATATGTGTATGTGAATTGAAATGTACTCAGCCCTATCAATAAACAGTTGCTTCATACGATAGAGTACTTTGAAAAAAAAAAAACTAAGCAAAACGTCTCCTGGAATCATTGCAAATGTTTGTAGGGTTTGGGTGTCGGTTTGGCCAAGACACAACTGCTGCCTTGATATCAAAAGACAAAGTCAGAGAATCCTGCCACTGATTTTATTAGAATAGTAAAATATAGAGAACTAAAAACCATAGTTTTCAGAGACACGGGAATCTTTTATGGCAAATGGCAAAAAAAAAAGAATTAACAATGTAAAAGAGGTATATTGTGAGCCTTGGGAATGGAACAGACTGCACACTTTAAAAGAGAAGTATAGATCAAAAAGAGTAAACCTCGGCAGGGTCAGAGGAAGAAAGAGCTAGAAGAGGGACCACAAAAGGTCACTTAATCCATTCCCTCGCCCCAGGCAGGATGGAGTGTACCTAAATCACTCCTCGAGACGAGTGTCTAACCTTGATTTAGTACCCTTGTCCGTCCTTTTTTTCCCTCTAAGTCCAGCCTGAATCCCTCTCGCTGCAGTTTAAGCCCATCTTCTTGTCGTCACCACCATAAATACAGAGACAAGATTGTTCCCTGCTCTTTATAGTGTCCTTAAATCTTGGAAGATCATTGCTGTGCTTCCTCCAGTCTTGGCGTTGGCAGGCTCTTTCCAGTTCTTTCCATCGTTTCATCCCCACCACCGTCTCTGGAGCTCTTGTCCCACTTTCTGTGTCCCGGCGGGCTGACACCAGCAGGACCGGACCCCGTGTGTCCCCCGGCACACACCCTCCGCCCGGCAGCCTGCCTGCCTCTCTGTGTATTTAGGTGTATGTCCTTCTCTTTTTCTGTCCCTTGGGTTAGTGCCACATTGTTTTGTTGAGACTCCTTCACGCGTGGCCCTAGATGTGAGCGTCCTGGCAAGGGACACATTTATGTTGTGTCTGACTATATTACAGTAGCTCCTTTTTCTGCACTGCTCCCGTCGGCGTCACCGGCATGGCGGGACCGACACCTGCCTGTGCGACACTCGGCAGAGCAGAACTGTTGCCTCAGTGGTAGGCATGATGGTCTCAAAGGGACAGGGTCGCTTCACAGCCCAGGGAGGCTCAGAGCAGCGCCCGGCCGTTGCGGTGGGTGCCGGCCACCTGCTCCAGCCCAAGTGTGTGCTGGGCGCCCTGAGGACAGTGGGGATCCCCTGTCCAGGGCCCACAGGAGCACCGCACCAGACGGCGTGGCTCCTCAGGGACCGGAGCCGCAGCCTTCAGCCTTCAGGCTCGGCCTGCTGGGACCGAGTGGGCAAAAATCACCAGTTTGCAGTGCACTTTATTTGCCAAGGAACGGTGAATGGGATGAAAGCGCGGTCTTTTTGCCTGCTCTGGAAAGAAGATCAGTACTGCTGCCTCATTAGAGGAAAAACATTTTGGGGGGTCTGGAAAAAGCAGTATTATGATGGATAATGCAGTCTGAGGGCACTTGTGCTGGCGACCTCGCAGCGGCAGGCCGGGCGGCGAGCGGCGGCAGAGCTGTTTTGCCGGAGACATTTTCCACTCGCTTCCCTCCCCCCGCTTTTCTTTTTTTTTTTTTCTTTCCTCCGAAACCGGAGGCGGCGGCGGGGCCGGGCACGTGTGCTGGGGCTCGGGCACCGTGACTCATGAGGCGCCGGGCCGCTCCGCCGCGGGGAGGATGAGGGGGGCCGGTCCCCGTGGGAGGGCAGCCCGCGACGCCTCCGCTCTTCACCTTTTCCTCCGTTTCGTGTCGCCCGGATCCCGGAGGCTGCGCCTGGCTTAGGTGAGCGCGGCCGGGCCGGGCCGGGCCGGGGCTGGGCCTGGGCTCCCCGCGGGGCCCGGGCCGGGGCTCCCCGCGGGGCCC